>CAEFZP010000396.1:0-20000 GCA_903064625.1 Mallotus villosus
CTATGTTAGCTGACTGTAACTGTTCCCTAATTGATTTGATAGCTAGCTATGCAACATGCCGTCATTGTAACCATGGTTAAATGTTTAAATAGTTTAATGACGAAACAAAATCTATTTAGCAGATCTGCAGAAAGACGTTTGTGAATTTAACGTACGGATGTGAATTTAACTCTTAAATCCACTTAAGGAGCCCACATTTTGTCTCTGTGTTGCTATTCCCTGTTGCTGTCCACCTGTGGTGCTCTTGCTCTGCCCTCACCTACTGGAGTTAGAGATATATCAGGATCCATAGAAGCAGTCATGTGCCTCCAACAATAGTCATCATGGGTCACCAACTACTCAATAACACTAACACTGCACTTTACTGTAATACTTTTTAAAACTTCTTCAGATAACACTTTATTATTACTACTCACTGAAACATTTGTAAATAATTTGTTAATAGCTCATAACTAATAAAACACAATTAATACATTATTTAATATAGATGCAGAACTAATGTTTATCACTATATTGTGCTTGATAAACACAGTTGCAAATGGTTTATTCTTGAATTCAAGGTTAATTTATAAGATGTTTGATGGCTACATTTTCAACTTTAGAAAGAACTAATTTACCATACTTACTGTGAGTGAAGTATTTTAAAAGTCACAACCCAGCAGTAAAATATGTTAATGTAGATGGAAAGCATGGGTATATTATTAGTATTTAGATACCATATAAAAAAGCATAAATACATTTCTTAAATATTCACAATTAATAATTACTATATTGCACACCCTGAACTATTGTCTTGTCTTTGTCTCCTCCACCTCCAAGTGTCTTCCATAATCCAGTGTATTTATTTGTTTTCTGTTTCTGTGTTGCCAGTATTTCCCCCAGCTGCCGTTTGGAGATTTCCCTCTCCTAGTTCTCCTGATCTTGACCTTCTGCCTGCCCTGACTCCTAGCTTGCCTGCCACCTTGTCCCTCCCGGACTTGGCCTCAAGGGTCACTACCTTAACCCACCTTGACTAGTCTGTTGCCTGCTCCATGTACCTTTGGAATAAATATAAGACTTGCTCCTCAGTCCCGTCTCCTTGTCTGTATTTGGGTCTAGTCTGGGTTCGGATGCATATTCCCATATACGGTACATATCAATGGCTTTATAATATCTATGATATGGACCCAATTTTAATGGGTGTGTCCAGAATTAAATTAACAACACAGATTTTTTTTTATAATGCAAATCATGCTTCATAAAAGTGAATTATAAAGCGTTAAGCTACTAAATGTTAATTAAGTCTTTTGAGTGACCTATTCAAAGAAAACAGACAAAACACAATTATACAAACCTTCTGAAGTTGTTTATGAACAACTTTAGACCTATTATATACCTGCACTCCAGTAGTCGTGGTTTGCAAGCGACAATGCAAAGGGGATTTTTTAGAAACAGACTTCACACAATTTGACACTACACTCCTTCAAACTTCTCGATAAACACATGGTCACCCCTACTGTACATACCGTAAGTACTATTACTAGTTAGAAAATATCAGTGTTGATGTCAATGTTCTGACTCAAGACACAATGGCAATCTGTTTAGCTAGCTACAGTATTCATGTAACTGTAAACGTATAGATCAGTTTACATCGCACAAGCCTGTTTGTGTGTGTGTGTGTGTGTGTGTGTGTGCCTGCATATGTGTTGGTGATGGTGGCGGGGGGGGTTGGAGGCAGCTTCAACCCTGTTGTCTTTTTGCACATATATTTGTGTGTGTGAGAACGCGCTTAATTTAGCAGGTGTGCTTTGACAGTTCTTGACTGTGAGCCAAGTCTGCTGTGAACAAACGGGAGAGCTCCCCATGCATCTGTGTGGAGTTTTCTGGTGACAGATGGGGACGGTTTAACTTATAGAGTTCGGTTAAGATGTGGAGGTTTGGAGGGACTGCCTGTGCCAAACAGGTGCACATAAACACACTACAGAGGACGAAACACAGTCAGCTGCCACGTTTGGGGTGTGTGTGTTTGTGTTTGCGCGTGTATGTTTGTATGTGTGTGCTTTGGGGAATTGTGTTCCTAATACGCCAGTGTGGCTTCAGACCATACTGCTGTCACTCTTTGTTTGTCTTATAAAAAATGGTTTTAAGTTTCCTGGTAAAACCAGACCAGTCCGGAGCAGACCCAGACCAGACCAGACCAAACCACACCAAACCAGGCCTTGGACCAGACCAAACCAAACCGGCAGCAGAGGCCAGACTGCTGGCCCACTGTGTGTGAAAGACTAGGTCTGTTCCAGAAGTGAAGTTCATTCAGCTAGCAGTAGCCAGGTGTTTGAGAGGAGGCAGGAGACAGAAGGTAGGACAGTCCACCATATGGCTCCATCCTTGATTGCCCAGATCTCCAATCCCTAGCTTGACTGATTACTGTACTGTTCCAGTCCTGCCTCAGCCCTGCCTCAGCCTTGACCCTGCCTCTACCCTGCCCCTGCCTCTGCCCTGCCTCAGTCCTGCCTCATCCCTGTCTGCCCTGCCCTGCCTCGGCCCTGCCCTGCCCTAGCCTTGTCCTAGACCTGCCCCAGCTGTCCCCAGCAGTGTAGCCCCCAACCTGGCAGGCTCTCTAATCCTTCACTAGGTGGAATATTTGGCTCCTGTCTCTTCATTTTCTCATTGATATTATTAAAATAAGTAAATACAGTGCAAAACCACATTAAATATCTGGGTTCTGCTTTGGTCATTTTTTGTCACAAGGCTTTATGAAAAAAGACAAGCTTTCTTCTCTGAATAAAAGGAAGAAATCCCACAAATATCAGGAGATCAGTAATCAGAAGGGCAGTGTTTCTCTCTGCTGCATGTTGACTCATGGTGGAGGTGATGATTGCCGTCCTGGTTTTATTGGGTGAGGGGAGTCTGCCGCCTGGGTGTCGCTGATAGAGGGATCGCTCTGACATGACTGGGTCTCAAGTCTGCTGCAGCTAGGAGCTGGGACGAGCAGCCGCTGGGAGCTAGCTGCTCGCCTAACACTCAACGCCACACACACACACACACACACCCCTGAACCCACTCCCTCCTTCTCTCCATCTCTCTCTCTATCTCCACCCCTTTCTCCCTCCATTTCTCTCTCCCTCCCTTCCTCTGTTTTCTTTACACCCTACCTCTCCTGATGTCCTCTATCCTGCTCTTTTCAGACGTCCATACTTTCCCCTATATGTTTCCCAACCCATTGACTGTGGTCCAGTCATTGTCTCACTGCCGCCCAAAAAGTAATTATTTTACATTTTATGTCTGAGAGACAAAAGGGGCAGAGGGCTGGGCGGGCTGGGGGCTGGGACCCCTCACACACATGTGAAACACACACAACAAAAAGGCAAACAGCAGGAACACACACACTGGAGAACGTGCACGAAAAGATGGTAAAACAGCCTGCTGAATGGAAAGTACACACACGCGCACACAATAATCCTCATTATAATCATAATAATGATATCCTAGTGGGCTGTTCTACATTCTGATTTGAGAACAAGTTACTGCTCTGTGATCCTCTGTGATCCACCTGCATAACCTTCTGTCCCCAGACACATACAACCCTACTGATGTCTGACATGATGAACGCAAAGAAGGAACATACTAGAAAGTAATTCTGTGCTGCAGTCATCACCATAGGAAATGTACACCGAAGACATTGACCGCAGAGACTCAAGAACATGCTCCTAACCCAGATTCACTCCATGGTACAAACCTACAGATTGACTACAGATTAATCTGATTCAGGTCTGAGCGGTTCAGTGATGATGTAGATGAGAAATGGAAAAAAACATCCCACTTAATCGGAGCTCAGAAATGCTGCTGTATTTTTACCAATGACAAACTTTCAATAAAAGTTAGGATATCCATCAATGCCCTACAAATAACCTGATTAAATCATTCTAAGGGATGGACAGTCATACTGGATGATTGTTGTTTGTTAAATTCATTTAAAAGGTTCTGATGTTGAGGATGTCGTTTCTCAAAAACAGAATTCCCCTTGTCTTAGACAAGTCTCAATTCACTGTCATCACATTGTCTCTGGGTCACAAGAGTTGGCCCCTCCACACACACACACGCACGCACATACACACACACACACGCACACACACAAACACACGTTACTCTCACATCCACTCTGCTTGTCACCATCTGTGTGTTGGTTTCACTCTGACTGCCTCACAGCTGTATTCTCACATCCTCTCTCACTTGTATTATGGGGAGAACACATGCACCAAACTATGTGTTTGAGCGCAAGGATGTTGTCATACTAATCTGGTCCAGTCAGTCGGGGTCAGAAGGAGTCCGAGGGGTGGCAGCTGTATGGTTGGGTGTTTCACATGTAACTCCACTGGCTGCTGCAATGACCCCTGTTCAATTTCAAAATTCTGTTGGCAATTCAAAGATGTTTGTTTACATTAAAGGAATTCATGATTTCACCGATTCTTTTTTTCTTTTTTACCCAAAACCGCCTTTGGGGTTTAGGCTATAGAGCCATCCTTCAGTGACCAGGTTAGAAAGGGTTGAAAGTGTGTGTGTGTGTGTGTGTGTGTGTGCATGTGTCCCTGTGCGTGTGTGCGCGGCTTTGTGTGTGTGTGTGTGTGAGTGTCGGAGGAAGCAGAAGGAACAGGCGCAGCCCTGTTGTGTGTGGAGGGAAGGAGAAGCCAGGCCTGGCCAGCCACAGATACAGCGGCTGGTTCCTGACAGAGGAAGCACAGACACAGTCCCAGACCTGCTGTCTGCTGCTATCACCACCCTGCAGTCCTGTTCACCTTCCCCCGGGAGAACACACACACACCGTTATACAAACTCTCTCCAAATCCGAAATTACAGCACACACAATAGCACACACAATAACACATAAACAGTAATAGACCCTTATTAACACAGTTAAAACACACCCACAGTTGCACATACGCTGAGTCTCACTGGGAGGCGCTTAAATGTCTGCCACTGTGACAGGAGAGGAGTTCAGACCAGAGCACTGTCACTCTACAGGAGCCACAAGGCTGAGTGACCTCCCCCTGCTACACACACACACACACCCACCGTTGCCTCACACACTCCTCTAAGAGAGCAAGGAGTAAGGCTGTTTATGAGTAGACTGGGGCGAAAGTGCTAGAGAGGAGAAGAGAGAAAGAAAGAGACAGAGAGACAGAGGTACAGAGATAGAGAGACAGAGGTAGAGAGAGAGAGAGAGAGAGAGTAGAGAGTAGAGAGAGAGAGAGAGAGAGAGAGAGAGAGGGAGAGGGGAGAGAGAGAGGGGAGGGAGAGAGAGGTAGAGAGATAGAGAGAGAGAAGTAGAGAGATAGAGAGAGGGGAGAGAGAAGGAGAGAAAGGGGACTGGCAGAAGGAGGTCACCTCTAATTACATGTGTCAATCCAGAGTCACAGAGTCATGGACGACAAGAGAGAGCGGTATAGTGTGGAGACTGGTGTGAAGATTCTTGAAGGACTACAACTGTGTTGAAGTGACCCCTTCACGGAACATCTGAGAGGAAATTAAAATAGGGAAAAGAAGAAAAGAAGAAGAAGAATTAGCGGGGGCGCCTATTTTCAGTTTCTCCGAATATCAGCAGCCATGTGCTCCTGCTGTAGCCGCGGGCTAAAGCTGCTGCTAACTCTCTTATCGTGAGAGCCGTGTGTCTGTGGCTCACACACTGATCTGTCTATCCCAGCTTGCCAGGAGCAAAAGAGAGAGAGAGAGAGAGACAGAGAGAGAGAGAGAGAAAGAGAGAGGAGAGAGTAGAGACAGAGAGAGAGGATTCCAGCTGTCAAAGAGGAGCAGGTCACCTGACCATCTGGGAAATCCTTTAAACAGACACTGGTGCTGTCAGGGCTGGTGGACTGGAGGTACACACAGCAGAGAGGATTGGACTGGACTGCTGTTTGCTCGGTCACAGTAAGAACACTGTCTGTACAGAGGTTTTTTGGACAATACCATCAGCTCGCAGTCTTACAGTAGTCACAGGGAGCAGTAGACAGTGTCCAGGCTGTAACCGTGAAGGTGCTGGTGGAGGGACTGGAAGAGGGACCATGTCCACCAGACTTCACCTGGAGCACCTGAGGAGGGACAACCCTGGAAAGGTCAGGACCCCCCACCCCACGACTTCCTGCCCGAGTCCCAACTGTCACTCTGACCAATCACAGGCTGCTGATGGACAAAAGGAACCTTCACCGTCACCGACCAGGCGACACAGAGCCAAACCTGGCAACCCACAATCATCAAAGAGGCCGTGAAGGTAGGAGGTTCTTCCTTTCCAGCCAGACCGATTGCAAATGAACCATTGTGCTTTAGCTATGAGCAACGAGAACAATTTCTATATTTTATTTCTGTTCCAATCCGTTTCCATTAGCACGCTAGTAGTTTCTGTATCTTCCTTACCCCGACTGCTTTACAAGTTCCTACACCTTGTTCCCACTGTGGAGTGGTGGCAGGACACCCACCTCTGCAGAGAGGCTCCTGTAGGTTGTGTGCAGCCGTGATGAGTGACAGCCACCCCTCCTGCTGTCAGGCCTTCTCATTAAGTCTGAGTGATTGACAGGTAATCAGATTGTGTTGAGTTAGCGCCGCATGCTACAGAACAAGGGCATGGAAGTTAGCTACACAGTGAGCGTTGGCACAGCAACTCGGGTGAAAGTTCTTGTGTTTTCCAGTGGAGTTTTCAAGGACAGAGTCATTGACACAACCACTTGTTCCTTCAATGAAAGCGAAGGAGTGAAACCGTGATATGTGACAGACTGCTTCAGCTTGAGCAGAGATGTGTTTGTACACGTGTGGCACACAAACTCACACATCCTGATTTAGGAGGAGAAATTTGGTTTGTTTCTTGAGAGCGGGGAGACCGGGGACTTCCATAGGGTTTCCCCTGCCAGCTGGAGGCTGAGGGAAAGGTCCTCTCTCTGGGGTTGAGGGTTCCTTTGTGGGGGCCTGGTCCTGGGTTTCTCGGGAGCAACAGTACACACACACACAAATACACACAAACAGAAACTGACTCAGGACTATCTTATACCAATAACACCTAAAGCATGGCATACCCATAGTTGGAGACATGGAGCATTAGCATGAATCTAATCTAAGATCTCATTTCTTCTCTGTTATCATGGCCCACTTGCTCCATCCATCTCTCCATCCACCCTTCTATTTCTTCATTTGTCTCTTTCTTCATGTGCTTCTTTTTCTGTCCCCTAAGTGCATAGGATTGCAAGTCTGTTCTCAAGGACTTCAACTTAAAAAGAATCTGTAATTGATTCTTTAAATCACATAAATACTGGTGCCTTCAGGTAAAAAAACTTCACAAATCAGTGAGGAGGCCAGTTAAGAGACAGTTATGCATTATAAGCCACAAGACATTCCAGCTGCGTCACAGACAGTGTGGATATGTAAAGAGTGTGAGCCTTGGAGAGAGAGCAGCTAATACCCAACACAGAGCATTACCTGCGGCAGCTCCCGTTTCTTGGCAGTAATGAGCTTTGTGAACATTTCAACGATAAGGGCTCTATAATTAGGCTTAGTCAGAAGCATACCCCTGTAATTCTGTGATAAAAACCCAGCAGAATTTAGGAGTAAACGCTCATTCAGTCCCTCAACCCAAGCCTGTCTCAACCCAAGTCGCCCAGGCTGTTCCTCCTTCCCATCCTCAGTCTCAATCTTCCAGCCTCCATCTCTGTCCGAGCCTCTGTACCAGTCCCCCAGCCTCCATCTCTATCCCAGCCTCTGTACCAGTCCCCCAGCCTCCATCTCTATCCCAGCCTCTGTACCAGTCCCCCAGCCTCCATCTCCATCCCAGCCTCTGTATCAGTCTACCAGCCTCCATCTCTGTCCGAGCCTCTGTACCATCCCCCCAGCATCCATCTCTATCCCAGCCTCTGTACCAGTCCCCCAGCCTCCATCTCCATCCCAGCCTCTGTATCAGTCTACCAGCCTCCATCTCTGTCCGAGCCTCTGTACCAGTCCCCCAGCCTCCATCTCTGTCCGAGCCTCTGTACCAGTCCACCAGCCTCCATCTCCATCCCAGCCTCTGCATCAGTCTACCAGCCTCCATCTCTGTCAGAGCCTCTGAACCAGTCCTCCAGCCTCCATCTCTGTCCCATCCTCAATCTAGGCAAGAGATTGATAGATAAATACTTGTATTATCCCGTGAGGGAAATTCAGGTGTCCCTCACAGCTCCTCCAACATACAGCCAGCCACAAACAACACGACACAACACAAACAAGCAGCTCAGCAGTTCAGCAGTCCCTCTACACTCTTTGTCTCAGGCAGGGTTAGGGTTAGGGTTAACCCCTCCAAATTCAGAAATGTGTGTGGGGGTGTCTAAAGCTGCCAGTTTTGTAGTCATCCCTAAGTGTGGACTTTTGATATTTTATATGTAGATGTAGTGTGTGCGTGAGATGTTTGTACGGGAGAAAGAGAGAGTAGGAGAGTATATGAGTGTGTTGATGAATGAAATATTTATGTGTTTGTTGTGGGGGGATTTTAGCAGACTAAAATCTGTTGGTTTAGTAGTCATCACAGCAATCGTTCTGATATTTTATATGTAGATGAAATGTGTGTGTGCGGGGTGTGTGTATGTGTACCTGTGTGTGTGCCTGTGTGTGTGTCTGTGATGCATTGCGCAGGCTTCCTGTGAGGGAGCAGATGTCGCGGGGCTCAGGCACAGCTGCGGCAGGCGATAACCACGGTGGCAGGGAGATGTCGGCACGCTGGCTTCTCTCCCTGGGTCTTATCACAGCACACACACATGCACGCACACACACAAATTTCACACCGCTATACAATGAGGAACTGCCACCCTCCAACACCAGCACACTCTCACAGCACGCCAAGAATAAGGAGGAGGAAGGGAGCAGTAGGAGAGGGGATGGGGGGAAGAGTGAGAAAGGGAGAGGGGATGGGGGAAGAGTGAGAAAGGGAGAGGGGATGGGGGAAGAGTGAGAAAGGGAGGGGATGGGGGAAGAGTGAGAAAGCAGAGGGGAACAGAAAGAGGAGGGGCTGGGGTGAATCTCAACTTTGAAGGAAGAGGTAGAATGCAATCATGCCAAATTCCTGCAGTATTATTGACTTCATAATAGCTGCTGTCCTGATCCAATTTAACTGTAGGGAAACTAAATTTCTGTCTCTGGTGTTCCCAGTAGAAGGTCTGCTCCAGAAGTTGGGGAGTTGTGTAGTGCGGGGGGGGGGATTCCTGTGGTGCCTCTGCTCAGTCGTGGCATGTTAACACCACACCAGCATCACAGCTGCCTCCCGCCAGCAACCAGGAGGGTGAGAAGCAGATGAGTCTGTTCTGGATGGAGACACGAGAAGGAGACAGCGCAGGATAAAGATGGAGGCTGAAAGAAGGAGCCTTTGAGAGTGAGGGGGGCTGAAAAGGAGAGAGAAAGAGTGGCAGACAGAAAGAGAGAGAAAGAAGGAACAGAGGGAAAGAGAGAATGAGTAAGAGGCAGGAAGGATAGGCGGATATAGAGAGAGGTGGGGCAATAGAAAGAGAGGTAGTAGAGAGGATAGACTGAGAAGGAGGGGAGGGAGAGGATATATACAGCAGTTATCCTCTCTATTTCCTTAGCGCCAGCTTTGCGGTTTCTGTGAGGAACAGATGTTCACAACTTGATACAGTACCTCATCCCCCTCTCCTCGCTATCTTCAGCCCCAGTACCACCAACTGTCTGCACATGCACATACACGCACAGATACACACACACCCACACACACTTACACTTACACACACATATAGTACATACCCAGACATGTTTTCTCTTTTCAACGTGCACACAATGATGACTTCTTATGAATATACGCATAGAGGTCTACACCTTATAAAGAGCATCAGGACTGCTGTGCTAAGATATGATGTAAATACAAAAAATATGTTAAATGTAACTGATCTGCTACAGTAAAGATGCTAAGCATTAAATGCAACAAACTCCACAGGTACAAGGTTAAATCAAGACATTAAAATCAATTCAATTTTTATTTGGAGGATATGACCAACCCATGTCTGACCGTTACGCAACTATGTCTGACCGTTATTCAACCATAACCTCTCCAACTAAAACACTGTGTCATTCAGGAGATAGAATCCTAATAATGTCTGCTATATCATATAATATAGATGACATCTGGATTAAATACAGCAGTACATATATGTTTTTTGAGGTCATGAATACCAAATGGTTCAGAGGTTCGAAACAGTGTGAATATAGATTACAATTGAATAAATTAAAATAAGCTTTAAACACAGCTATTGCACAAAAGGTTTAATTAAAAGGTTATTTTCAACGCCACACCACAAACAAAGAGGCTACCTCAGATGAAACACCTCCATGTCTGTCTTCATTTTCTGCGTCTTTCACTGCTCATCCCTACATAGCTTGAATGTACATGGCAAGCTGTAATGGTAAGTGAATGGCAATGTGGGCTTGTGAATGTGGATCTGAAAGAGAGGAGAGCACAATGGAGTCACCAGCAGCTCCAGAGGAGCTCTCAGGCGGCTCACGCCTTATCTGTCCCCGGCACGCCACCCTGAGACCCACACTATAGGGCAGGATTTACTATGTGTGAGAGTAGGAAACCAAGCAGACCTTCACTGAATTCACATGCACATACACACACACTTAAAAAAAATATCACATACACACACAGTGTGCATCTTGTACACACACTCAAACATACATGCATACACACACACATACTCGGCCTCTCACTCCACAGCCTCAGACCGGTGTTCCTCGCTCTGACACACACACCATAATTTCCATACCAACACAATGACCAAGAGCCTAATCAATCCAACTGATCTCAGCACAGTCCTCAAGCTTCATCAGATACAGTCAATATACAGCCAGGAGAGACGAGGGGAGAGGATGCGGAGGGGCCGGGGGGAGCAGACAATAGTGAACAATAGGCTGTTTGCTTCATTAATGTCATGAAAGGGAGAGTTCATGGTCTGAGGACACAAGCCAGAAATGGGGGAGTCCATATCGGGGAGAGAGATACAGTCCACCTTGTGTCTCTGTTGTGTGGAAAGGTTTATCAGACATACCACATGGAGGGCCCTGGCACACCAGCCTGATCACTCAACAAAAGGCCAAATTAAGAAACGGGAGAGAAGCTCGTTCACTTTTAGAGCGAATGACAAGCCGTCTACTGGTATTCCCAAGGAGAATAGTTTTCCGTCAATCATTGAGTTGTCACGGTGACAGGAATCCATTTTTTGGCCGCACCCCCTGTCCCTCTCCCTGTCAATCATGCCTGAACTCCCCACCTACACACACACCTATGGTACCTACACCTCTTACCTGTGTCAAATAAATAGGGCCTTGGTCTTTCACATACATCCAACACACCCACACACACACATACAGGTTGACACGCACTGTTCTCGTGTGTAGACTGAGAGTGGTCGTGAACAGTCCATCCATGTGTCTTTGGGCAAGGCACTTTACCCTACTTGCCTCGGGGGGAATGTCCCTTTACTTACTGTGAGTCTGCTAAATGACTAAATGTAAAATGTCCATCACTTTTTCAGACTCTCTATCCATCTCCCTGACAGCTACATTCCCAGCATACAGTCCTGTATGGAACCTCCAACAGGCCTGATCGGTTCGACACAAACTTGTGTGTGCTTGAGTGCATACGCATGAAAGTACAACTTGTGAGTGCCTGCATGTGAGTGTGTATGTGTCGGTTAAACTCTCCCTCGTACCCCTATGTCAAATCAGAGGCCAAAGGTAGGCACCCCACCACTTTATCCTATCCTATAGTTTACTGAATAACCCAGGTGTGCGTTTCCCTGGTTGCTTTAATGTCAACATTATCACCGCGGGGCTGCTCTGTCCTGAACGCACCCCTGCTCGCCCAGCCAGGCTGGTGAGACAGGAGCTGGTCGAGAGCAGCTGTCTCTGTGTACTTTACTACCTGGCTATGTTTGTTCTGGGGAGGTCAAAGGAGCGTTAGCTTTGTGTCCGTTCTCCCTCTCCCTCCATCTCAGCCTGGAGAGGAGGACACAGGTGTGGGCAGGTGTAGAGTTCTCAGCCAGTGAAGAGTCAGGCACACCTGCTCTTCCCAATGACAAATGAATAGCGTACTTCACTAGTCTATCCAGTGATAATTGGAAATTGCCTATTCCGTTTAGCCAATTATACTGGGTTTCAAATCATTTGAAATATTGTTTATCGAGGAGCAATTGAGGGTGAAGTGCGACGTGTGTTAATCATCTGTTTGTAGAGTCTGAAAGGTTAGTAGTTTTGTTTTTTACAGTGTAATGTAGCAGGGCACTGCTTCGTGCTTAGATTGCCTAGCGACGGGTCATGTGTGGTTAACTGGAGCCTGCTTCTATTGTTTGCCGATACGAGGAAACAGCGCCACTCACGGGTAGACATCGGTACATAAGTGGCAGAACGGCTCATTCTAGCCAAAAGCCCTCTGGTCAAGACTAGCCGTTTGGGCTGTATTTGACCCAAGGACAATGGTGTAGCATTTACCTTTTGCCCAATAGGGCAGACTGTAGAAGTACAATGGTTTGGTTAGAATGTTGCATTATCAGTCAATATTTTTTTCCAGTCATTTATCAAAAACTATAGAAAACCGAAAGGTGTTTAAATGTGTGAAATGTTTGAGCTCAAAATAGTGTTTTTATGTTCATGCATATTAACAATGGACTGTACCTTTATATTGATTGCAAATTGAACAAGAACAATTTTACGCGCGAAGTCAATGCTATTGCATGAACCGTGCAGCTAGGGAGAGAGGGGGACAGAGAGAGAGAGAGAGAGAGAGAGAGAGAGACATAGAGAGAGACGAAGAGAAAGAGAGAGAGTCGGCAAAGGAGAGAGAGAGAGAGAGAGAGAGAGAGAGAGAGAGAGAGAGAGACCCGTACGCATCCTACTCCAGATGGTGTTTTAAACGCACACAGAAGGCTACGGAGAGGATAGATGAGAGAGAGAACACCCAGAGACTGCGCACAAGACCCGCGTCAGCTCAGAATTATCGAAAACAAAAGAGACTGACCAAAATACGAAATGAGCAAAAACAATGCGATGCAAGGGGACTCGAGAAATGATTAATGCTTTGGAGTGACAGGAGTTGACTACACCACCTAAAGCCTATTTGTTGGCGGGGAATGAGCGGTCCTTGGTACGGGAACAGTTGGCAGATCGGCTGTCAGTGACGGTCAAAGAAGCGTGGTATCTGCCGAGCAAGATATATCATATGGCATTCTCGCTATTAAAGTAAACGATGCGAATTTACGGATGTACTAAAAACTTGTTAGTGTAAAATTATTCAGACTGCTGTGTGCCAAACAAAGGTTTGAAAGTTGTTGATACGGGAGTAGCGCTCGGAACAAGAGGATCCATGCCAAAATCAATTTCATATTTTTACATGGGAGATATCGCTCGTACTGTCCAAGGATTTGTGAACTCGATTCTCTGATAATTTCAAGATAATACAACGATTGTCTTTTTTGTATTGTTGGGGAAGGTGAGCACATATGTTATTACAATAGCTGAAAACGACACAAGTGGGTTTTTCACATTTTGTGATCATAAAATGAGATATAAACTAAAAACTTGTATTTAGATATCTGGTATGCTGTGATCTTTCTTCAAGATAAGCTGTTGGTTTTTGTATCATCGGAACGGACAGTAGGCTAAACCAAAGACTTAATTTACTTTAGGAAACCATAGAGCTCCGGCTACGCGAAATATTTTTTCGCTTTATATCTGAGAATTGAATTACCTCATAATTTATTGAACCGAAAAGTTGACACTGCTTCGAATCCAAAGGAACACATTTTTTTTTGTCTGGCTACATGTGTCGCCCTGACATATTTCTCTCTGTTTCAATAACAAAGAAAAGGAGTAACAACACCGTTAATAGTATCAAACAATAGCCCACTGCGGTTTTATTCTCCTTATTTTTTCTTCCAAATAATGAGGATTGGGGCGTTATAACCGTCTTTCGTTAATTTGCTGTGGATTATCTTCGCTGCAATTACCTCAGTTTGACCTCGACCTTCAGAAAGTAAGTGAAATTATCACTGATTAGAATAGATTGATTTTATGTGAATGGGCTTTGAGAAATGTGTTTTTGGTTCCGTGTTTGCAAGTATTATGGTATGTAACCATGAATAGCATTTAGGCAAGGTGCCACAGACTTGAAGTTGGTCAACTTTATTATGGGTATCCATTCGTATCGACTTTATAGGCCTATACCCGGCTAATATAAAGTGTGGGTAGAACATCATGAATCAGTCCAGGTTCCATGACACATCCCTGATACAGGCTGCAAGCTTACGAATTCTAACATCCGCATTTTGCAGCTAAGATAGTTTTTAATCGATAGGCTTCACGTCCTCCCTTCTGTTTACTGCAAAGTTTCCAGAATTGTTCTCTGTAACATTCAGTATAAACTCTCAAGTAGTTTATTTTAGAGAAGGAATGGCAAGCACAAGGTTCCTGATCATATTTGTCATTCCCTTGTATCTATTTATGTTAATGTATGTCAGCGTATACAGTAAACTGACAAATATGTTTTTGAAGTCACAATATTTCTCTATAAACGAAACCACAGTGTAAATAAGCCTATACACCCATTATGTAATATACAGGGGACTGCATCAAATGAATTGAAATTAATGAATTTCTCTACAAATCTCTTTTAGTCTTTTAGGGGGGCAAACTTGTTATCATGGCCTATAAAGAACACAGGTATTTAAACACTACAGTGTTTTGTTCTACGCAAAGTATTGGAAATCTGAAAATGACTGTTAAAAGTTAGTGCTGCAAGGAAGGTTATTGTTCCACATGTTCACCAGTTTCATGACGGCTTTTGAGTCATTCCATTTTTCATTAACGTTATAAAATAGGGAGAAGACTTTATTGTGTGTTTTCCGTGTTGTGGCCTTTTGTACGTTACACTAAGTGTTAATGCTACCCTTAGGAAAAGGAAACCACATTAGCACCTCTGGGTGGACCATACGTCAGTAAGCCCCTCAATGTTCCAGAAGCGATGGCCCTCAACCGACTCCTACTTTCGCAGTCCACAGGTGAGAGACAGCTGCCTGAAAGCCCTCTCAGCCGCCCCACCCCGTCTCTTCCCGTAGCTGTGGTGATCAGGCTTGCAGCCGATATTCCACTCTCAAAACAGCGCTTCTCTGTTTCAAGGCCAAAAATGTAAACATGGAGCTCTTTTTGTCCCAGCCCGGTCATTGATGCAGCAGTTGTAGGAAAGAGTAACTTCAATTTAAAGAAGTCTAAATACTGATCCATAATTTTCTCCATGGCTCCATCAGAGTCCATTTTCCGTTCGGGACAAGAAGTTACTATTTAATTGGCCCTGGTAAAACACAGGATAAATAATTAAACAGCTGATAATAGTCTCTCCACAATGGATGGGAGGTCCATAGGTGAAACCACACAACCGCATCCAGCATTAAACACACACACCTACCATTCTGCCTGCCCACCACAGACCTTATGAAGGCAGATGTTCCCACTTCATCACTAAGTAGCCTCTCTTAAAGCCCAGCCATTCATTACCCCTCTGCAGTGTTTATCTATTCTGCACTAGCCCACAGCCGTATGGACCACATCTCTTAATGTGCACATGGAAAAATACCACAGGAGTGGTATTAAGATGAAGACATTCCTATAAAGAGATAGGTTGAAGCTGTGGAGCCAAAGCCACAGGTCAATATTGAGATGTTACATTAGAGCTTCACAAAAGCCCCAAGGCTTTTACACTGTAGGCTCTGTCTCTTTGAATTGGAGGAACAGATGGATACAGAAACTGAGAGACAGGCCTGTACAGCAAGAATTATCAGTTTCATGGCTTGAGAAGAACATCCCTCTCTTAGACCTAGCTGTAGATGATTGCATGACACTGGGTCAGTGAAAGTCATGTTGTGGTTTCGGTGTACAGTAGGAAGTGATAGCTACTGTGGCTGTGGACCTTGCTGTACTAGATGACAGTGTCAGAGACATGGGACAGCAGGGTGTGTGTTTGTGTGTGTTGTGTGCGTGTCTTGTGTGTGCGTGTGTGTCTGTGTGCGTGTGTGTGAGAGGTAATTATTGTAATCGGAGTGCGGGCGATGCAGGTGAAGCTGGCCGTCTCCTAATTAATGAGAGAAGCAGATGGCCATGGGTGGGCGGGAGCTGGGAGCATGCAGGCGGACGTCAGAGACAGACTGAGTTGAATGTGTGTGTGTGTGTTGTTTTTTTTGTATGTGTGTATGTGATGTGTGTGTGTGTGTAAGAGGGAGGGATAGAGTGTGAGTGTGTATTTTTGTATGCATGTGTGTGTGCTGTGTGTGTGTGTAAGAGGAAGGCATAGAGAGTGTGTGTGTGTGTGTGTGTGTGTGTGTGTGTGTGTGTGTGTGTGTGTGTGTGTGTGTGTGTCTGTGAAAGGCATGTGCATGCACCTGTATGTGTGGTGAGAAGAGGTCAAAGAGGGAAGTGAGGGTCAGCTGGTTGGCAGAACACACACAGGAGACACCTGGGCAGGCAGGCAGGCCAAATGGCTGACGAGGGTCACACACACTGTCTGGAGGTGTGTGTGTGTGTTTCAACATACTTACAACCAGCAGCCCACTGTCCTAGAGACTTCACCTGTAAGCAGCAGTCAGCTTACCCACTCAACCTAATTCCTAATGCACTAATACCACTGAACAATTACACAAACAGGACACACACACAGAGAGGCACAGCCCAGCACATACAGTGCATGTGCCTGTGTATCTCTGTGGGTGGACCAGAGACTTCCCAACCGTTTAATTTATGTATTTGTCTCCCTGCGACAGGGGCCCTTTCTCTCAGATTAGCTCAACATTAGCAGCCAGAGAGCCTATTGGAGCACCAGCCTTGGTGGGGCCACTCATCTCACACTGAGATGCCTGCTCCAGAGCTGCTAAATAAGAAGTAGAAGTCTTTTTTCATCTTATTCTCTGGCAGCCTGAAAAGTACCCGAAAATAAATGAAAAGTGCAGCAGCAGAAAAATCCATATCTTAGGTAACAGGAGTGTTCTTTGAGTGTGTATGTGTGTTTGTGTATGTGTGTATGCACACGTGTACGCGAATGTATAAATGAGAAATAAATGGATACAGAGACAGCCAGGCTAGGATGGTGTTTTAACTGGAAACCTTGTTAGTCCAGTACTATGGGTTCGAGCTATGTTATGGTAAAAGCATTCAGCCACTATGTTCTTATTGCAGATTGAGAAGTCTTGGACCAGTTGTACCAACTGCATAACTGTGGCAGAACTGTGGTTCCGGTAGTGTGGGCTGTGGACAGATGCAGCCCTGTCATGGGCCTTAAGTGGGGACAGCTTGGCAGGCTTGGCTGCAGTCTTGCCAGCTCAGCTAGCCCACAGTGGCTGACCAGGGTTCAGTCACCAGCTGCTGGTCCATTGCTATGGTTTCATAGCTGTTTATTCATCTAAACAGCGGGTGACGCTGTGGGGGTGACGGTAGGGTTAGGGCTCTCCAAGCCTAGTCCTAGGGCTAACTCTGAGGTTGATGCTAGAGCTAGCTGGAGGTGGGAGGAAGGTGGAGTGGGTACCAGCGTCCAGGCTCTGTGAGAGAGCTGTAAGAGCTGGATGCTGAAGTCTGCTCCACATGTGTTTGACATTACTGTGACATGGCGGCAGGGGCTCTCTGGGGAGAAGGAGAATGTCAGAGAGCACAGAGAAGACATCCAGCTCCCAAACATCTGGCCTAATGAGAAACACATCATCTGACTGGCTGGCTGGCTGGCTATCTCGCTGGATGGCTGTCTGACTGGCGGTTTGTCTGTCTGACTGGCTGTCTGACTGGCTATCTCGCTGGTTGTCTGGCTGGCTGGCTGGCTGGTTGACTGGCTGACAGAAGGAGCTGGACAAGGGAGCTGTAGGAGCTGGGACAGGGAACATGCAAACCAAACTAAGCCACATGAACATACACACATACAGCTGACAAGGTTATAAATGAGTACACACACAGGCACAATCACACACTACACACAGAGGAAGACCAACTACCCCCCATCTTCCCCTCATTTGGCGCTGTAGGATGTGTGTGTGGACCAGAGACAGACACAGGACACAGCTGCTCTAATCTGCTCTGCACCGACCACTTTCTAATCACGCTGCAGACGTACGGGCAGGCAAGGGAAGTTCATATCACAGTTCCTCTCTTTCTCTGTCTCTCTCTCTCTCTCTCTCTCTCTCTCTCTCTCTCTCATTCAATGAGTCCTTCCTTCCCCTTCCCACCTCGCCCTTTGCTTGCCCCATTTTCGCCGGCACAGAGAGAGGACTCAAGGCTTGAGATGGAGTTAAAGTTATTAAACGGTACACAAACTGTCCTCCACAAACACCCCTTTGTTCTGTGTGTGCCTGAATGTATGTTACATGGTTTAAACACCCAGGATGACTGTGGTAGATTGAGAGTATCAGAGTCTCCTCGACTAATGTTAGAGAATGGTGGAGTAAGACACAGATACAGTCGCTGGCTGGCTGGCTGACTGTAATATAAATGAATGTGTGAGTGGTGACAGTCCCTAGTTATTTACAGCAAACATTTAAGACTGATTTAGATCCAGGCAGCCAGATAAATGATGGACTGTTTGTTTGTTTTCATTCAGAAATGTAGGTGACAGCTCAGTATCACTCAGTCTTGGCTACACAGTTCAAGAGAGATACAGAAAAACAGTTGTTTTCATATTGTTGTATTCATCATAAACTGTGGACTGCATAGATACACAGACAAACAGACACACACACAATCGACACATAGGCCTAAATGGTAGCTGGTGGGCCTGGTTTGGTCAGGATATTGGTGTGGGTAATGTGTGTGCAGGGGGCTCCTTTGTACTCCATAAATCAGCAGCAGCAATGACGCAAGACACCGAGAGCAAACACATCAGCTCTGGACTCCAGCTGGCTAGAGAGAGTGAGGGAAAAAGAGAAAGAGAGAGAGAGAGAAGAGCAGCTGTCAGGCCCCCATCGTACACCTGTCACGCAGGAAGTCAGCTCCCGCCACTGTTTCCTGGATACGCCTCCTAAGCCCAATTCTCCACTGCCTCCTGAGATAGATAGGACAGAGAGAGAGAGAAAGAGAGAGGGAGAGTTGGAGATAAAGAGAGAAAAAGACAGAGAGAGAGAGAGGATCAGTGAAATATGAGAAATGGGAACTAACGGGGTGAGTCAAAGAAAGAAAGAGGAAGGTGAAGAAAGCTCACATCGCTTTATTATATGGAAGACAAACAAAGTAAATAAGGCTCAGGGAAAATAAATAAAGATTTTCTCATGCAATCCTTTCTCATATCCACCACCATATATATAAACAATGTGTGTGTGTGTGTGTGTAAAATATATGAGGATGTTTGTGTCAGTGCTCTGTGAAAGCAAGTCACTGTGTGTGTCTGTGTGTGTGTGTGAGTGTGTGTCTGTGTGTGAGTGTGCATGCATGTGCGCGTGCGTCTGTGTCGACTGCAACTCTCCCACAGAGACAATAGTCTAGCATGTCCACAAGTGAAGAATATTCCCACGCTCACCCCTCCTCATCCACACCCGCATGACCAATCTGAATTTAGCCAGATGTACTGTAGAACACACACCAGTACTGTTACTCCCACCACATGAATCTCTTTTCTCTATGTCTGTTCGCTATCTGTCTTTCTCTCTTGGCTACGGAAGACAGGAAATGCTACATTCCTCCACAGGAAGTGATCTCAGACAGAGCTCATTGTCTTCATCAGTGCTCTGTCTACCTATATTCACCCCGCCTTATAACCACTGCCATGGTGATCCTAGTTGTTGTTGGCAAACCTCTTCTTTGTTTGTCATTATCGTCAAGACAGGTCCTCAAGGGGGGGTCCTCATCCTATTCCCAGGCTGCCCTTCACGCTGCCTGTATGCAATTAACAGAGTAATTAAAAGGTTGATGAGCTAATTGGCGTTGTGTGAGACTGCAGGTGTTTTGATCCAGTGCTTGTTTGTGTAAGTGCACGGCGTGTAAACAAAGCCCCC
>CAEFZP010000396.1:25000-285872 GCA_903064625.1 Mallotus villosus
AGAGCAGCGCTTGTTCCATGGCGGATTGCTATTATAACGGCAGATTTGCCAGGCGCACGCCAGCGGTTCACAGGAGACAGACGTTCTCGTCAGGACCGTAAACGATAGAGAAGTGATTGTATGGGAAAGGCAGAGCAGTTTCATTGCACTAAGTTGCCCACTCATGCTGCTCATTCAAATGTAGCCTATTTTGACATATATATATATTTTTTAAATTGCTTAGTTCTTAGAACTAGTTTAACTGTTGTACTTTTGTTTACTTAATGTAAGACCCGTAGGGCCTATATGTTTATTTTTTGCACCTTCCTGCCATAGTAAATTGAAAACCGAATTCTGATGTGCATGGGAGAAGAAACCTACCCAAATTAGCTTCGGTTAAACAGGCGTAGGAGTAAATTGCCACAGTTGTTACAATTCAAGTTCACACACATATCTCATGAACATCTTATTAATCATTGACATGAACGAAATGTAACACAGCTAGCCATACAATAAATCAAAACAATACGTAGTTTCGCAGGAAGAATACCCTGGCTTCGCCAGCAGTGCGCACGGACCAAGCTTGCGCCCTTAAAATAGCATCTGAATAATGCGCCATTGTCTTTAAACCACCTTTTTCCTGGTCAGTGGCGGAATTGTTTTTCGGAAACTGCAAGATAGCACCAGGGAACGTTTGCGCCGGAACACGCCTCCTTTTTCGCTGAACCGCCCCCCGGGAGCGCAAGGTCATTCCGACGTGCGCCCGTGGAGGGAAAAATCCGCTTTGCGTCGAGTGCAAGCTAGGAATGATACTTGCATCACTGACAAAGTCAATTGCGCTGGGTGCAAGATAGGGCCCCACAGCTCTGAGTTAAACAGGGGGAGTTGGGATAGGACCTTCCCTCCACCTCTGACTTGTTGGTGCTTGTGTGTCTAGAGATTAGTTGAAAGGAGAAGTGCAAGGAGTCAAGGACCATCTCAAGCACATTCAAACACGCTCTCACATTCACATACAGTTACACACACTCAAACACACAGATGGCTACAGTTTGGCAGGAGTGCTGTGGAGAGAGGAGAGCCACTTATACAGTTCTGTTTGGGGTTCTTGGCTGGAGAGGCACAAGAGCGTGGAAGTGTGATGGCTGGGTGTGATGTTGTACCTCTGGTGCTGGGGCATTCCTGTGGTGGACTACATGATCAGCTCTGGCATGTCCATCCTCTGGATCTCTCCATCCCTCTAGCCTCCCATCCCTCCAGACCCCCATCCCTCTAACCCCCCAATCCCTCCAGCCCCCCTATCCCTCTAACCCTCCAGCCCCCCCCATCCCTCTAACTCTCCTTGCCGCCAGCCCCCCATCCCTTTAACTCCTTCCCTTCATCCCTCCAGCCCCCCCAATCCCTCTAACCCTCCATCCCTCCAGACCCCCATCCCTCTAACTCTCCATCCCTCCAGCCCCCCCATCCCATTAACTCTCCATCCCTCCAGCCCCCCCACCCCTCTAACCCTCCATCCCTCCAGACCTCCATCCCCCTAACTCTCCATCCCTCCAGCCCCCCATCCCTCTAACCCTCTATCCCTGCTGCTCTGACCACCCTCGATATATATGACACTGGACAGTGGAGACGGCTGCAGGCCTGCAGGATGGAGGGTGGATAGGAGGAGGAGGTTCCAAACATGGCCAAGGAGAGTGTGGTACATGCCACTGTGGCTGGAAGCCAGCAGCAGGTGTGTCTTTCTGTGTTGGTGTGTGTCCTGATTCCCAGTGTCCTCCAGCACCCTTGTCCCGTCCCAGCTGACAGGGGGCTGAGTGGAGGGACAGCTGATGGGATGGCTGAGTGACAGCACCTAGAGCAGACGCCTGGCTTAAAGCCTCCTTCGCAGAGCATGTCTGTGGCCTGTCTTGTTGGAGATTGTAAGGGCTCTCTCTCTTTCTGTGGCAAACAAACCCACATTTTGGATCCACACATAAACATACAAACTGTTGGCTGGTCATAAGGCTGGTTGTAAAACACACACACACAAGCAATACTGCCAATGTATCTACACCATAGTTGTGAAATAGTCCATAGCTCATGTGTTTGTAGCAGAAGGCCTCATTTTCCAGCTACAAGTCCCCGACAGGCCCACACAGCTCCCCTTCTACTCCTTGACTGGATTCAACTAGGAGATCCTGGCAGGGAGGACATCCAAGGTCTAGCTACTGCATCGTCTCTGGCCTGGGTTGGGCTGCAGGCTGGGTCTAGACGCCAGGGCCAGGGCCTGGGCCTTGGGGCTGGAATGTAGAAGCTGGACACAAGAGGTCTGGGGCCGGGGCTGGTTGTGGTGCCCCTGCAGTCCCTGCCTTGCCTTGTTTGGTGCTGGTGGGATGTGTAGAGGAGCGGGGCAGGGCAGGGTGGCAGGCGGAGGAGGCCCAGTGTGATGGACAGGGGCAGATCCAGCTGCACTTGTCACTGACTGTCAAACGGCTGTCTGGAGAGGGGACAGGAAGGGACAGGCGGGGTGGGGGTCGCTGATGGGGATGTCAGGGCTGCAGGGTTGGGGGGTGGACGGGGGTGGTGGTGGGGGGTGTCCCGTCACTAGCAGCTGAGCAGAAGAGCAGGTGGTGTTGCACTTCTCCCAGAACTTGAATGTGGTTCTTTGGCATCCACTTCCAGACCTCATCGTATCCCACTCTGCTCCTCTATCTGTCTGTCTCTGGTGCTGTATGACAGCTCTCCCAGCTCCGAAGTGAGACTCATACTTCCTCTAGGGTGACATTGCGGGGCCTTTGATCACTTTGATCACATTTTACTGTTGTTGATTTAGCAGAGTTGTTACTGAGAGTCAAACTGTGTGTGCGCATTCACTTTGGGTAAATAATTGTGGATATGTACCTGAGTTTGTTTGTGCATAATTGTGTGTGGGTATGTGTGTGTGTATGTGTGTGTATGTGTGTGTGTGTATCTGAGTCTAACCAGCTGCCTCTTGCCTTCTGTAGGTGGTTCAGACCAGACGGTTGGAACGATGCCAGATTCACCTGCTGATGTCAAAACCCAGCCTAGGACGACTCCGCCCACAATGCCACCTCCACCCCCGGCCGTCAGCCAGGCAGCCAATCGAAACGCTTCATTCACGCCCACCAACAGTAAGTCAAGTAAGGACCCTGCATTTTTTTCTCTTTCATAACTTTTGATATTTTACTGCGACATCAGTATCATTCAGCACAATGCACACACAATTAGGCTTTAACAAAAAACAACAAGCGAACAGATTTCAATTGAGATTATTTCCAAATCCTTCAACACAACCCTGTTGGATCCCATGCTGGTTTTTAGTTACGTATTTATCTTTCTATTGCTTAGTTGTCCTGTGTGTTCGGTCCCTTCACTGTCTGTCTGAGACAAGGTAGAACTGCATCGTCAGCTACCTGGCTGGCTCCTATATCATCTCGTCTTTCGGCAGCTCTGTGAGGGAGCACTTAGACTCCAGCCAGAAGGGTTATCAACACCAAAGAGGTTGTAGCTATGCTAATAGAATAGAGCAGTGTGTGGTCAGTCAGGTTCCCATCTTGCAGAGGAATGGGTTTTTGGATCTAATGAGCTCATTTGTTTCAAAAATGTGTGTGTGTGTGTGAGGTGGTGCAACTGTGTTTTTATTCACTTGTATGTCTGGGTGTGTAGCATGCCCTTACTGCTGGGACAAGTGTCTCTAAGCATGTTTGAGGGCGGCTGTGGCATTGTGTGTGTGTGTGTGTGTGTGTGTGTGTGTGTGTGTGTGTGTGTGTGTGTGTGTGTGTGTGTGTGTGTGTGTGTGCCTGCATGAGTGTATGTGCCTGCACGTGTGTGTTGTTTACCAGCTGTAGTGCTACAGCAGTGGAGGGGACATGGGTTTGGCGGTGTCCAGACCACTTTCTTCCCTATATAGCAATGACAGGCTGTGTTGTTTCACCTGTTGTGGCGGTCGCCACTGTAGCTCGCGCCCCTCGCTAAAACCAGATCACAAGTGTTGCCTGACCGTCGGGTCACATGACCAGTCCATATGCATCCACACTCTGAGCAGGAGATTAGAACGCAGAGAAACAACAAGAGGAACTCCAACATCGGACAAAACACACCGACACACACACTCGCTCACATATACTCACACACACTCTCTCACATGCACATGTGCACACACACACACATTTCAGATAGGTATTTACATTTAGACTAGTAGCTGAGAAAGACATGAGAGAGCTGCAGGCTGATATAGGGTCTGAACATTTCCAGGCACACATTGACAGAAATACTCACTCAATAAACATGCATACAAACATATACAGACACTCAAGAGTAATCATATACACATATACAGATCCATAGGCATCTTGAACATATAAACAATGTCTGAATACAAACGCACAAAGACGCACACTATAACTCTACACTAGACAGTTGTACATCAGACTTGTTTTACTGCCCATGGGGGGTCCACCATCTGCACAGGCATGATGTTCGAAGGACATAGATGAATGTATAGTATATATGAATATAGTATATGATTATACGATGACACACTCATCTTTAGGCTAGTGATGGGATACAAAATATACAAGGTAAACAATTGTAGTCGACAGTATAGAAGATTTGGGTGAAAGAGGGCAAAGGTAGTAAAGAGGGAGGGTTAGAGTTGGAGTGTTGTGTGTGAGGAATGAGGAGATGTGTTGTGAGGAGGTGTGTGTGTGTGTGTGTGTGTGTGAGTGTGAGTGTGAGTGTGAGTGTGAGTGTGAGTGTGAGTGTGAGTGTGAGTGTGAGTGTGAGTGTGAGTGTGAGTGTGTGTACGCTACAATGATCCTTAAAGCTGCAAATCTACTTTCAGCTGGTGGACATGTGCAAGGCCAGATTTAGCAGCACACCTGCTATTGGAATAAAAGTAACACAGACCACCAGCCTATTTTAGGCCCCTCTTTAACATGTCCCTCATATAGCTGTGTCCTAGGGAAGGGACGGGAGGGGGAGCAATCGACTGGCGTGTGTGTGTGTGTGTGTCAAATGAGACAGCTGAGGTTGTACGACATACTTCAACACACACAAACACACACACACATAGTCCTCGACACACTCTGCCTTCAGTCAAAGCGATCAGAGCGGCAGCAGGGTAGGGTGCAGTGGACGGACGGACGGTCTTTCTAAGCTTGCAGCCTGTAGCCTGGACCCTGGATCTCTCCACACACGGCGACTCCACTAGGATGCATGTGCCCTCTCCGCCCCCCTCCGCCCCTCCCCGCCACACTTCCGAGGACTGGACGGACGCGGGCCGAGGGCAGAGAGGGAGTGAAGATAACGACCGACAGTCCAGCAAAGTCATGCCTCTATCCCTCTCCCTCCCTCTCCCCTCCTCCGCAGTGCTGAACGGCAGCAGCCACTCCCCCACCTCGCTCAACGGTGCCCCGTCAACACCCAACGGCTTCAGCAACGGGCCCGCCATGTCATCTACGGCCTCGCTGTCCAATCAGCAGCTGCCGCCGGCCTGCGGCGCCCGGCAGCTCTGCAAGCTGAAGCGTTTCCTCACTACGCTGCAGCAGTTTGGAAACGACATCTCGCCGGAGATCGGAGAGAGGGTCCGCAGCCTGGTGCTAGGGTTGGTGGTGAGTCTACAGAAACATGACACTCACTGAACTCTAGTGATAGATTCTTTACATATTACACAGCGGTTTGGCTGGGTACAGGGGAGTCACATCAAAACCACAAGAAATCAGTTGTTGTGATGTATAACAAAATAGTGACGTGTTAGTGAGTGGTGTTGCGCTGTGTGTCACTAATGCTTTCTCTCTTTTTCTCCTCTTCCGTTTCTCTCTCCTGTCTGTCTTTATCTCTGTCTCTCTGTCTTTATCTCTCTCCCTTGCTCTCTCGGTGTTGACAGAACTCCACTCTGACCATCGAGGAGTTCCACTCTAAACTCCAGGAGGCCACCAACTTTCCTCTGCGTCCCTTTGTCATTCCATTCCTCAAGGTAAGGGACTCCCACCTCCTCACCCTATCAATTTGTGTGTCTACCGTGTGTGTGTGCACACTTCTGTTTCTATTCGTGAGTCAGCCTCTGAGAGTCCCCCAGCTCAGATTGACCATATGGTGATGATGAGAGAGTTAGCAGTCCAGGCTGACACACTAACTAACAAAGACATGGCCGCCAGAACACAGTCTGACCTGAATACCCTGTCTGAGCGGTGGGGTTTCTTGAAGTGTCTATGTGTGTGTGTGTGATTGAAGCCACCCAGACCCTGATGTCCATCCAGCCCAGTCTGCTACTGCTGATCTCCGCACCATATGGCCAGCGTTTGTGATTCATTAAATCTGGAGCACCAGTGTCTACCCTGGGCTGCAGTGTGTGTGTGTGTGTGTGTGTGTGTGTGTGTGTGTGTGTGTGTGTGTGTGTGTGTGTGTGTGTGTGTGTGTAGAGCCCCTGACAGATGTTGGTGGGGGAGGCTGATGTGTTGATGCCTTGTGATCTGGTCCTCTGCCTACTGTCAGGGGTCTGCTAGGTTGTCCATCCCACCCTCTCTCTCATCATACTGCTGTCGTGACAACACTGACTACAGCTGTAGGAAACACACAACGCCACAGAAGTGTGTGTATGTGTGTGTCTCAGTACTGAGTGCTGGCTATGCTGCCTAGCAGTGACCAGGCCACACATTCCTGTCCCACGCACTCTGTCCCCTGATTGTTCCCAGCAGAGACCGGCGGGGGTGGGTCAAGCTTGCAGGGTCGGAGCCTGGCCTTTCTCTGAGGCTCCAGACATGTTGTTGTGTGCTGTTGTGGATGGAATGTATGCAACACACAGACACACATCTATTCACTCACACAAACACTCTGACAGCTATGTCACAGACTGTACTGTGTTGCTTTCTGTGCCTATTAACAGTAACACACTGCACCTTGGATAGACTTTTAGATCATTTTTTATGGTATTTGCCCCGTGTTTTTGTGTGTGAGTGTGTGTGTTTTTCAAGGCATTGCCAAGTGGGATCCAGGATTGTCTTGTTAGAGGAGGTGATAATGAGTGTGTGTGTGTGTGTGTGTGTGTTTATGTGTGTGGCCATGTTGTCAGATAGCTCTCCTACACTGTCACATTGACAGAGAGCAGCTCTGCCATGTCCCAGATGTATGGTCTCACCACACACCAGGCAGACTGACACACACACACACACACACTCACCCTGGAGGAGATATACACTGGGGAGGAATGTGTTGAGGGATCTGTCTTATCTCATTCTGTCTCTCTCTCTGCTCTTCTCTCTTTCTCTTTCTCTCTCTCTCTCTCTCTCTCTACTCTCTCTCTCGCTCTCTCTCTCTCTCTCTCTCATCTCTCTCTCTCTCTCTCTCTCTCTCTCTCTCTCTCTTTGTCTCTCTCTCTCCTTCTGCTCTCTGTCTCCTTGCTTGTGCCTTCTCAATCTTGCTACTATTTCATCCTCATCCCTCCTTCCCTCCCTCCATCCTCCACCACTCCTCTCTCTGCCCCCTCGTCTCCTCTCATACACAGACTAGCGAATCTTCATCCTCCTCACAGGGTCATTGATGTGTCCAGAATACTGCATGATGTCTCACATCTGAGGGACAGCAAATAGAGATCACGTTTTCCTTTCCAGTTCCTACCTCAGGAGCCTCAAACACTGTACAGATCACTGCCTTCACCGAGTCAACTTATCTGTCTTGTTTGTGTGTGTGTGTGTCTCCCAGGCTAACTTGCCCCTGCTTCAGAGAGAGCTGCTCCACTGTGCCCGGATGGCCAAGCAGACCCCGGCCCAGTACCTAGCCCAGCACGAGCAACTGCTGCTGGACGCCAATGCCAGCTCCCCCCTGGACTCCTCTGAGATCATGCTGGAGGTCAATGAGCACGGCAAGAGGAGGACACCAGACAGGTATGTCACTGAACTGACCAGCGTGCACACATGGACACACATCCACAAACACACACACACAAAATACACTTACACAGACGCTCACAATCCGGACACAATACATACCCAACTTTTCCTATTTTACAAAATAAGAAGGGAGGGAGAGAAGGAGGGAGAGAAGCCCTCTCCCTTCTGCCACCTGTCCAGCGAGGGACGGACAGTGGGGTAAAGGCAAAAAGGCATGGAGAGAGAAAGGGGGAGAGAGAGAGAAAGAGGAGTAAAAAAGAGAGACAATAAGTTAGACAGAAAGAGAGATACCATGAAATAGCAGCAGAGGCATAGGAACAGTAACAGTAAGAGTGTACTATACAGCGCTATGCCAGTGTGAGGCATAGTCCATTTCATTCACAGTGCCTGCTCTGTCCTTCCCTATCTAGTCTGCTCAGTAAGGACACAGGCATAGACAGAGGCCTGTTGCAGCCTTTCACAGCCCTTTTGCTCAGAAACATTGGACTGGATAGGGGAATTGAGAGGGGAAGTAGAGAAGCAGAGGAAGTATTATTTCTGTCCTCTTCTCCTCCTCTCCTCTCCTCTCACTCGTCCTCTTCTCTTCGTCTAGTCTCATTCTCTTCTCGTCTGCTTCTCTTCTCTTCTCGTCTCTTCTCTTCTCTTCTCTTCCCCTCCCCTCCCCTCCCCTCCCCTCCCCTCCCCTCCCTTCCCATTCCCCTCTCCTCTCCATATGTCAGGGCTGTGTCCAGATGGTGATCTGCACAACCCCTGCTTCAGCTCATCCTGCGGGGGAAGGAGGGGGGGGCAATCCTGCTGTAATTTGCACACTTCTGCACTGCCCCTCCCTCCCTCTATCCCTCCTGCCCTCTCCCAGTCCCTGGTTTACAGTGTCAGATCAGGCCGGACTGCTGGACAGACACAGGCCACAGCCAGCTGTTGTTGTGGTTTGTGGTGAAAGATTTACACACACACACTCACACGCATGCACGTTTTCTTGTATAGTCATCCGAGATTGGGGTCTAAAATGTAAACAAATGCGGCAGTCTTTCACACACACACACACTCCTAGGTCTGCATAAAATTACACAGCAAAAATCTGTGCCACACAAACACATACACACAGGCCCACATCAGATGCACTAATACACATAAACACACACACATTCATTTGACCACATGACTCCCTGATCTCAGGAATGATGGAGGGGTTTACTCTGGATGCCCAACTGTCCCACCCTGATAAACAGATTAATATCAACACTCGCCGCCGCGCAGGCCAGATGGTGGACAAAAACACACATGAACATCTGTCAAACACACACACACACACGCATGCTTGGTGTGTCTGTGTGTGAGTGTGTGATGGGGTTGGGGCACTACGTTAATCTGAGGGATGTTGAGGCAGATTGAGATTAAGAGGTTGAGTTGTGCCCTGAGACACTGCCTTCAGTGGGAGGCTGTGGTGTTGCATTTGGAGCACATCTGTGTTCTGATAGATCTCCTCTCTCTGCAGGGATGGTGGGGGGCTGGGGGCTAGGGGCTGGGGGCCAAAGTGGATAATGAGGAATGCGGACACACAACTCCACACATCCCACAATCACAAACCACAAACACGTGCACACCCTAACCGGTAAAGCCATAGTCATGAATCGTTGTCATTTATACGTAACCATGCCTACCTTCTTTCCCTCCTCCGCCCCGTATCCTCCCCCCTCCCTTCCTCTCTCCCCTCCCCCAGGACCAAAGACAGTTCAGAGAGAGAGGGCCTGCACCCTGAACACCTAGCCAAGAGACCTTGCACCATCAGCCCCAGCCAGCGATTCAGCCCCAGCACAGGCCTGCCCGCCCATCCGCCCCCCAACGGCCTCCCCCACCCCCCCAACGGCCTCCCCCACCCCCCCAACCCCCCGGCCCCACAACACTACCGGCTGGAGGATATGGCGTTGGCCCACCACTACCGGGACGCCTACCGGCACAACGAACACCGCGACGGCCGGGAACGACACCGGCCCACCGGTAGGGTAGTGGGAAGGAGGGGGGAGGGCAACGGGGGAAGGAGTGAGGGGGGTGGGGGGGAGTAAAGAGAGACAGAGAGAGAATGAGAGGAATTACATTCTGCACAGTTCATCGTGACCCTTTGTTATTTGCTTAGTTTTGACCCGCTGATTTGATAACGTCTCGGATGGTGGGTCTGGTAGTGTAAGATGAGAGGAGAAAGCTATGCCCTCCTATGTACAGTATGTGTCTACAGAACAAAGGCAGGTTGTGAGTTGATTCTGATAATCCCTATGGCAGTGGATCTATTAAAAGCCCACCAGCTAGCGACACATGCTTGGAAATGTCCTCCCAGGCAGCCATATATGTCTTCTCTCTGCCAGAGCCAGAATGGCAACCATAAGCAAGCTACATAACCTTAATCATGAGCCAAGATGGCTGCCATGGCTATATGTGAGAATGTACACATAGCATCATCATCCTTACCCTGGCGACTAAGTGCTGCATTGGCCTTTTTGTGTTGCAGCCGTTCACGGGGCGCGCCAGGAGGAAGTAATTGATCACCGACTGACAGATCGAGAATGGGCCGAGGAGTGGAAGCATCTAGATAATGTACGTATCGCTGGGGTAGGGACTCCTGTTTCCTTTATATACACCCACTTTACACACACTTTCACCACTCATGCAACATGCTGTCCCTCAGTACCAGTGGAGGTGGAGGTGGGGGGTACGTAGAGAGACCAAGGGGGTGTTGTTGACAGATTTAAGAACCATAGCCACATCTGAGCTGCATTGTGATGGCCAGCTGACTTTAAAGAGGTTGTCTCAGTTCTAGGAGCTGAATGGACAAAACAGAAACTCCTACATACACACACACCAGGGAACTCACCTTCACCCAGACTGAGACACCCCTCTCCCCCTCCCCAAACATGCTGTATTCGCTCACACACATACACATGCACACAGACTCAGACAGGGTGAGCAGGGCCTCAGATGGAGCGAGGGAGCCAGCAGAGAGCATCCCCAGCTGGGCAGAGCAGCTGAGACAAGGGCTGCAGTCAGGGAGGAACCGGCTAGGCCTGGACCCCTGCCAAACCAGAACCACTCCACAGATAGAGCTAACACAGAGAGATGAGGAGAAGGAGGGAGGGAGGGATAAATATCAGAGGCAGAACGAGACCGAATGAATGGAGGGGATGTCAAATCCATTTTGCAGACTGGGGGTGGAGGCTCAGGGCAAAACAGGGTGAGGGTTGAAAGAGAGACAAAAAGAGAGAGACAAAGAGAAAGAAATAAGGAAATGTTTTAGCAGACATCTGAGCAGAAGGGTGGAATGAATTGGTTCAGCCTTTTTCTATCAGTAGCACAGCTGTTACAGTGCCATGGCTGCTGTACTGTTCTGTATAACCACTCAACCTGACACACGCACACACACACACTCACCACTGTTGGGTCTCGCTAAAAGGGGCACAGACGCACTCCAAAAAACAGGCTTTGAAACACGACTTCTAAATGAAATCCAGAGACTCCAGAGTTGCTCCAAAATGACGCAAACCCTTGATATCGTTCTACCTCAATCAGTAGAATGCACTTCAGATGAATTGATGATTGTGTTTTCCTGGGCCTTACCACACAATTCTGGAAACAGTGTGAATGAACAGCTATCTGACCTCATGTGAAGCTGGTCTGTTAGGAGCTGTTCTGACCCTCCTGCTCTGGTAAACAGCTGCTATGACTGTGTCTGTTGGGAAAAGCCTTTTAGCTATCTATCCATATTCCTCCAATCTAAACCACACTTCTCTCCCCCCCAGCTGTTAAACTGCATCATGGACATGGTGGAGAAGACGCGCCGGTCGTTGACGGTGCTGCGCCGTTGCCAGGAGGCCGACCGCGAGGAGATGAACCACTGGATCCGTCGCTACAGCGATGTGGAGGATATGAAAAAAGGTGGGAGCAACGGACAGCACCGCCCTCCTCCTCCTCCTCCTCCTCCTCACCACCACAACTCCTCCAACACAGCTAACAGCAGCGAGTCTCAGCCCATAGGTACTTCCACTGCGACCGGGCACGTTCACAGAGCCCAAGTGTTCAGGAGCGTTCAGAATGAGAAGTGTTGCAAAGAGCAAAAGTATTTGTCTGTGTTGTATGGAATAGACAGATGTGTCAGGCCAGCACATTTAGTAATGTGTCGGCAATGGTCTTGAACATTTCATCCGGTTGGACTCACCTCAGTGCCTCTGGCATGCTCCCAGGGGTCAGAGGTCAGATGTTGGGGATCAAGGGTCATTCTCACATAAACACTTGCAATGTAGACCCATATTGTCGGCTTTAGTGTAAATCATGCTTAAAGCAATGCATTGGGAGACAAAGAGAGCAAGGACTATTAGGGTTGCGCCTGTGTGTGTTTGTTTGAGTGTGTGTGTGTGGAGTGGATACTGACGGTGCGTGTGTGTGTCTTTCAGAGATCCATAGAGACTTCCTCCACAGGCCTGCATCTGGATACCTTCCAGAGGAGATCTGGAGGAAAGCTGGTAAGAAACACACTCTCTCCTTCACACACAAACCCTAAAAGACACACACACGTATTCTATGAAACAAAACACTTACAGGAAAAACACACAAACAGCTGAAATACACAAACGTAAGACACACACACAGAGCAGGGGTCCTCGTTCTACATTCAGCAGTAGGCCTGGTAGGCTGTTACGTAAGGCAGGGATGGAGAGCCTTGTCTGACTGTCATCAAGGCTGTGTGCTCTCCTTCTGTCACCGCTATGAAAGGCGACTGCAGTTCAACCTGCAGTGAAAATTCAGCCACCTTGCCAGGCCAAAGAAGGCCAAACCCAGGCCAAAGCAGTGCAGCACAGATGAGACCACAGCCTACCTGGGTCCTACCATAAAGCAGCCTCATAGTTCTCAATAATTTGAATATGACAATTCTTAACATAAACCTTTCAGAGTAATATAAGCTTTGTACTGGCTGGGACATAATACTGAAGATAACTGCTATGTTTCTATCATCTAGAGGGCTGTGTGTGTGTGGCTGTATGTGCAGTACATCCCTTCCCAGGAGTAAGCTGTGCTACAGCCTCTGCTCCTCTCCAGTCCCAGAACAATTAAACTGTAGTCAAATTCTAGTACAGTCGTATTCTAGTATAGCCATAATCAGTCATATTCTAGTACAGAACTGTCAAGGGACTAGATGCTGCTGCTGTCTGCAAACTACTGTGCTGCATTTTCACCAGCTGAGAGAAGTCAGTTGTAACTGCAGTTGTTCTTCATACAGGTACCCCAGGTATCCAGCTTTCCCCAGCTCTAAAACAGCTCCAAAACAAGCAAGGTGAGTAACAACCGCCCACCTCATCCTCATGTGTGTGTCTGTGTGTGCGTGCGTATGCATCCTACCTCCTTCCTAGAAGCCAGGCTAACTTCAGTCCTTCTTTAATTAAAACCAGACACATCCTCCATGGAGTAGTTCAGGTTGAGAGACTACAGTGCCTTTGAAAAACAAGATCTGAAGTGTAAAAAAGAAATAAGAAAAAAAAACGATATCCCAGAAACCTGCCAAATCCCCCTGGAATTAAAACGTTAATATTGCTGCTCCCGTGTTTTCCATTAAGTGCTAATTGCTCTAGCATCTGCTCTGCAGTCTCCTTGATAAGAAATAATTAAATTTGCAAACTAATCTTAGTGGTGCATGCATTAGGCTTGATTATTGAGCGACAGAGGATAGTGCAGATAGTGAGAGGAAGAAGCACGCACCGATGGAGAGAAAAAAAGGGTGGAGAAATTAAATGAAGGATGAAGGTAGAGAGGGATGAAGAAAGCAGTGAGACGTGTGTGGGAGGTGTGGAGGATACTGACGGAATACTAACTACTTCTCCAGTTGGAGAGTAGGGGAGTCAGGCTCATCAGGGATACACACATGCTTGCAGACACGCACACACACCCACATCATTACAGCACCTTCACCGTGTGGAGTGAGCAGGCCCCCCATCTCCACCTGTCTACCTGCACAGCCTCCTGAGACAGCTGGAGAGAAGCAGGGGGAATAGGACAGTTACATATGAGGCTTCTCCATTACATAAACTGACTTGGGAGAGTGTGTCTGTGTGTGCGCGTGCGTGCGTACATGTGTACATGTGTGCGTGTGTGCATGTGTACATGTGTGTGTGTGTGTGTGTGCATGTGCATGCATGGTAGGTGAGGGAGTGACCAAAGGCCTTTATTTGGCTTCTTTGCTCTACCAGATGGGATTTTTTATGTTATAAGATTTGTAACCATGATGTTTCAATTTGCTTATGAACTTGGTGATTAATTATATTATTGTAAAATAGGCTACCACCTTCTCCAGAGAGAGAAAAAGAGAATGGGGGGGTTAAAGAAAGAAATATAGAAATACAGCAGAAAGAAGAAAATTGCCTTCAGCTTGGCTATTTCTGTCCAGTTTAGGTCCATCCTGCACCACGGTAGTTAAATAAAGGGACAGAAATGGTGATTCCTACCTTTAATGAGCTGCAGCAGGAGTTTTTCTAGAAGCTTCTATTTTGATCCTGCATCTGTAGAAGGAGCGCACACCTGATTGTTCTAAAAACACAGCCTATATTCACTCATAATGTTGACAGTTACAGCACAGAGGACCCTTGTCAGTACAGCCATGTATCACTAGGGATGTAGTTCTCCCTCCCAGACCCTGTCTGGATGGATACCTGACAAATACATCATTCCCTGGGGTTATCTCTGATCTAACCCAACTGGATGGGTGACAGCAGGTAATCCTCACAGCTGTTTGTGGTCCAGTCATGTCAGATAGGTGATTTCTCCCAGGAAAAAAACAGGAAGTACACAGTGAATAGACACCATAATACAACTGAAGGCCACAGAGTACTGAGTTAGTATTCCAGTTGATGATCAAAGTTCGGTGACATCTGCCGTTCTCACTTGAAACTGATTGTTACCAGACGTGCTGAGATGAATTATTAAAAGGGCGCTTTTTTTTGCGAACGTGTTAAATCTTGAATGATGTACATCTGTTTGCTGAGATAAAACAAGCACAGAGCTTAAAGAGTCTCAATAAAGGATGACAGACAAGAGCAAAATGGGAGAAGAGGAATGGGCATGGGAACTGACGCCTTTATCTTTCTTTGTCTCTCTCTCTTCTGTCACTCCCTCATGTCTATGTCAGAGGAGGCAGTGAACGAGGTGAAGAGACAGGCCATGTCGGAGCTCCAGAAGGCTGTGTCGGATGCAGAGAGGAAAGCCCATGAGATGATCTCTGCCGAGCGCTCTAAGATGGAGAGAGCCCTGGCCGAGGCCAAGCGACAGGCCTCGGAGGACGCACTGACTGTCATCAACCAGCAGGAGGACTCCAGCGAAGTGAGCATCACAGACTCCCTGTCTTAAACCCTCATGCCCATACATTCACATCCTGTTCACAGCCTCTCACTCTGTCTCTCTGTCACTGCGGTTCCTCACACAACACTCTGTCACACATGGAACTGGACTCCTGGGCAAACACTCAGAAGCACTTCACGGCATCCTTAAAATAGGACACACTATCCCACACTTCAACTGTAACTCATACTGTCCTCTCTCAGACAAACTTAACTAGCTTGTGTTCATCTACCCCTTACCTTTTTGGTTCCTCATTCTCTCTCTCACTTTCTCCCTGCATCTTCCTGAGCCACAAGACAAGTCATATAAAGTGCTCACCTATTCCCCCTAGTGTTGCCATGTCATAGTGATGCTAATGTATATCTCTATTACTGATGCCTACAATAAGTCTCTAGACATACTCAAATGTATAGAGAAGAAGAATCTCCACAATACATTTCGACTGGATGTTTCTGACATTACAATTTGGAAGTACCAGATATTTTAATTCAACGATCCAAATTTGTATATGGGACTCCGGTGTGACCCAGCTGTCTGAGCAGACCCTGGCTCTTCCACGCTGACAGGAGGTTAGTGGGGCCTGGGGCCGTAGTCCAGAGGCCTGCCAGGGCAACAGCAGCCCCAGATGGCTGGAGCAGTGAGCCAGGGCCAGGGCCACCACATGCCCCACCACCAACAACTGCTGGAACTCATTAGGCCCATTTGTGATGGCTACGACATTCTTTTGTCTGTCATGTGTCATTTCAGCTATGCAACGTAATCAGTAATACTCAGTCATTTGAGTATTTAACAGGACTTTTGTTTCCAGGAAAAGTTGACATAGACATTTTACTGAACGTGCATTAACTCCCTTGAAATGGTCTCATTGTTTCTTTTTAGGTGATCAATAGAGCTTAAACCACATAACACAGAATAACAGTTTTAAATAAAGAGGCATATGGATGGTTTTAATGCCCAGAGATTTATTTTATCAACCTTCTTTCTTCTCCCCACTGCCTCTCCAGAGCTGCTGGAACTGTGGACGGAAGGCCAGCGAGACCTGCAGTGGCTGCAACACAGCGCGCTACTGTGGCTCCTTCTGCCAGCACAAGGATTGGGAGAAGCACCATCACGTCTGTGGCCAGGGGCTTCAGGGCCTGCCCGGGAACAGCTCTGTCCCCCTGGGCACCCCTTCTTCTGCCTCAGCCTCCTCCACTGCACCACCTACCCACTCGGAGAACGGGCCCCCAGGCCCGCTGTCTCTGACTGGACAGAGCACTGTGGGCGGAGGGGTTGGGAGCATATCCTCGAGTCCCAAAGAGGCTAGTTCCAGCTCCAGCAGTGCCTCTCGGTCGACCACCCCTGCCACGCCTGCTCTGCTGGACGCCACCTCCCGCTGACCATGTGTCTGTCACCCCCCCCCCGCCACATCCACTGAAGCTACAGCGCCCTGCACCCAAACCAAACTGAGGAATCTCTGTCCATCTGCACTCCGATCATTCACTCCTTCTGAACTACAGCTGTAGGAAAAAGCTACACTGCGTCACCCACTTACTGACTACTTTTAGCTACCTGACGTTGACCTCATTCTTTCAACTCCCCAGCCTCCAAAAATGATTTTTTTTGTCTGCCGGCTACCTATATTTCAAATGCACCAATCTACAGGCTTAAAAGAAGTTGCTCGGGGGCCACTGTATTTGTTTAGCATGGCTAGTATGGGGCCTTCCTTCACTAAAGCTCTAAGACAGACACCAACACAGAGAGAAAATCTCCTCTCTCCTTGCCCCGCTATAGGAATGCATAGAGTTGATAGGTGAGCTCTGATCATGTTGAGTAATATAAGCTTTGAGATCCATGTTAGACCAACACATAGCCTCAGAGATATAAACTCAGTGAGATGATGTATGTGTCATGGACATGCATGGACCCTATAACAAGACTGATGGAGGTAAAGCAGAAATAAGTAGGAGATACCTAGATTGATAAGCACTTGGAGCGGATTATGCTTTAACCAAGCTTCAGCAATGCTCCAACCCCAGCATGTGCACTACCAGTCTGGACCAATCAGAGATGTGGCCACTCATTCTGTCAATCTGGACAGTTCCTGTATGGTTTCACCATGGTATGGAGACAGACAAGGGTCTAAATACATTGGTTAAACCGGAGAAGAAAAGGAGAAATACTTGGTGCAATTTGATTCCTCAGAAACTCTTCCTTTCACAACACGGCTAATTATTTATCTAATGTTTCTTTTTTGGCTTTAAGGGAAAAAAAAGTCCAAATATTCTGAATGATTAATAATAATGATGCTAATAATAATAATAATAATGTCAGAAATAAAATAAAAAACCTGTTAACTACCTTGCTAGCGAGCCAAGAAAATCTACACCGGACTCACCTCTCTGTACCGATGTAAACCCAAATGAATTCAAAGAAGAAGAAAAAACACAATCCAAACCTTTTTATTACACTGCCAAAGTTATTGGGAGACAAGGAGAAGCACTCATCTTGTAACCAAACGCAAGCAACATCACCTCCTCAGTAGCAGATTGAGCCCTGAAGGACACTGGCTGTAGCAGAGCAGCAGGACTACCAGACTGGATACAGTCTGCCAGACAAGCAGGCCCGCAGACCAACTAGGATTCTGTATTTGAGGAAGTATGTGGCTGGTCTGTGGCTGAACTCTCCTGTCCTGGCCTACATTGACTCTTCCTCAGTGGCAGCTCAGACTAGAGAACACCCTAGCGGAATGTTGTACTCAAGTACACCTGCCACAAAGACTTTAGAGAGGGAAGGACAAGAGACTGAGCAAGATAGTACCCTAAATGGCAAAGACAAGAGAAGGAAATGGTATAGAAAAAAAGACAAAACAGATACTTGGCCTCTAACGGAATACGAATGGCATAGGAACTGCCAAAAACCTCAAAAGAACTGAAAAAACCCTGTCCAAGCAAGCATTGTACAGTACGGCTACGACCTTCCTTCCTATTCGTTTTTTCTAAGATCTCTATGAAGAGGAAACATTTGAATGAATTGTTGTACCTTTTCACCCACCTCCATCCTTTTCCAAAGCATGAGAAACAGACTAAAGAGCCTCATTGAGGGGTGTAGATTTGTTTGTTTTTTCTCTTCTATCTCTCTACCTCCCCCCAAAATCTCTCCTGTATGTTCCTCACCCCTCCAGCTTCTCTCAATCCCCAGTCACACCTGACCTTCCCCCTAACCCGACACCACTTCGGACAGAACCTTAGAACAGTTCTGTGGGATGGGGATGATCCTGCTTGTAGATAGACTAATTTATGTTTCTCAATAACGTCTCTGTCTCTGATGCTGTCTACCTGTACTATCCTTTGTATGTACCCAGAAACACAAATATTGTTTTTGTCTTTTATTCTCTCTCGTTCATTTGGGCTGAACATTGAAGTCAGAGCAAAGACACTCTGTGGGAGAGAGAAAGCCCCATATTGTACTTATTGTTGAATTTTGAATTGAAGAAACTCCTGTTGTAGAATATTTTATATTGCTCGCATTGTAAGACAGTGAGAGGACCGAGGTGCAATATGAAGACAATTCAGCTACTGAAAGGGACCTCAGCAACTGCCCCTTAGGGTGTCATATAATAGAGATACATATAAATATATTTAAAGCAACATCAGTAACTTAATGTGAATGTACATAGTATTTAAAGAGGTCCAAAAATGTGTTTGCCAAATAACAGAAACCTTTAATGTATAATGTCCACAATATGATTTCTTTTTCTTTCCAATTATTTTGTTGTTTTTCAATCATAATTAATAACTTCTCAAGTTAACAGTGACCGCTTCATTTCTAGCAGACTAACAAAGTCAGTCAAAAGTGGTTGTGTAAACTGGTCACAATCATTTCCTTAAAGTGCTCCAGTAGGGGTTGCGGTTGATTGACATGTCAGACTCTACAACTAACTCCCAACCGGAGGGGAACCGTCTGAAACTGTGAGAAACATTGCCATCCTTTGGTCTGACATGCCACTGCAGTGGTCCAGCCTACATCCACAGCAACCCACAACCCCATGAAGCAGCCTAGAGTAAGGAGGTAACTGAATCCCTGAATGGAAATTCCCAACTAACCTGATTTTGATCGTCACTGGCAGTGTGTTCCCATCCTGTCCATGCAGATGCAGCGTGTACACATACAGTATGTTCTGGAACCGAGTGTAGACCTGTCACTTTTTAGAAAGGTACGTTTTTACATATAGGTAGAGTTGTCACAGTTCCAGACTTACAACCTCTCAGACAACATATTCCCATGAGACACAGAGATGCTCTTGAATTCAGATTTTAGGGGAAATTACAAACCCAAAAGGCCCATCTTATTATTATAACTAAATGTTTTTGGTATATAGGACTTGATTTGGCTGTGTAATCTCTGAAATGGACCAAACTTTGCAAATATTTCTGTTACGCCTTTTGTTTGGAATGTTCCAGTAATAGAAGGGGTCTCTCACATCTTAAGAGTGACATTAAGGAATCAGACGTTTAGATTGAACCATTTGCTATATTTACCACATTATGTACATGGTCTAGTTTACTACATGCCCTTATCAAACATAATATATAAACCTCTCAAATGTGATGAACTGTGAGGTACCCTTACATCTGTATGTAGCTTTTGTGTGTGTCCTGTACAGTATGTTACCAATAATGCATCGACTTCAGCCCATTTGTGTTGGTGAACCTCTTCAGCACGACCTTAACCTGCGCCTCAAACCATACCCCCCACCTCTCCCCCAACTCCCCCACCTCAACACCTACCTCCGGGAACCGTACAGCTAAGGACTGGGCCACGATCCCGGGTTTTCAAAGCAGGGTTGTTGGCGGGCGTGCAAACACACTGAGATGTTCTGAAATGGTAAGGGTTGTCAAAGGATTTGTCATCATCAATTACTCCACATGTTTCACAGACATGTCCAGCCTCACTCAATCAGCCTGTAGTCAACCATCTCTCTACTACACTGGATACACACCATGTCCACTGTGTCCAACATACACTGTTCTCTCATTACCAAATGAAACTCAAACCTGTTACATGCCATTTCTTGTCCTAAACCAATAAGAAGCACAGACCAAAGTTATCCTATGTGGCTGTAGATGTTGACATGGAGTGTAGACTAGGACATGACCAGAGGAAGATGGAGCTCCACTGTATCAATTAACCAAAGTGTCTGAAATATACACATGCCCTGAGCACATAGGAAAAAAACAACACAAAAACAAATGCACCGCCAAGGGAGGAGATTGGGTAAATTATTGATACAAGACAAGCAATCAAAGCGCTTGTTTCTGTAAAACATATCTAATGCCTTGGTTTGGAGGAAAGGATAGATGAAATTTAGAATTCCTGTTAGATGCTTTGAGTGTTCTTACAAAGCCTTGCTTGTGGATAGAATAAATGCATGTCTGTATGTGTGTGTATGTATGTATGTATGTGTGTATGTATGTATGTATGTGTTTACATGTGTGTGTGTATGTGTGTGTGTGTATGTGGGTTTGCTTTTTATCCTTACTTCTTAATTTCTCTGTACAAACATACTTGAAACTTTCTGAGCTTTAATGAAACACATTGGGCAGATGAATGGCAGAGAAAAAGATGTAAACGGCATTGCTAGCATTCTTTCTCCCTTTACATTTAAGACACACCATATCCACGACATAGGGCTGTGATGATGACAATTCCACTGCAAATACCCATCATGCTCCACTCAGTGTTTGCATTCTTTTCTAGTCTGCCAACCAACCCTGAAACACAAATATAACACAAAGAACTGTCACAACAGTGACTCCAAGACGAAAATCCAACCAAAAATGTTATTTCCATATTTGTTTTACTCCCCCTCTAGCCTCCGAGCCATCCTGTTGGGCTAGAGCAGGGTCTGTTGAGGTGTACACAGGAAGCAGATTAGTCTACCTGTCACTGTGTCCTAGACTATGATTAGATCCCATCAAAACTTCAGTGTTGGCTATTGTTATTCTGCTTTAAATCCACAGTCCTGTGGGGTGTACTGAATAGATACCCTTCCATTCCTTTTGATCTACATACAATTATTTCTCACAGGTTCAGTTATCTGTAATGGCGATCATCATCATATATGAAGAAGACAAATTACAAATACGAACAGCTTGGCACCTGCTCCTCCCCTAACCAGTTTACACCTATATATACCAATGGAGTTTTGTAGTTTGTCTGATGGTTAGCCCTGTAAGGTCCTCACTAAACCAAGCTGAGTTGGTGAAGGTGTACTTGGTTTGCCAAAATGCCATGGTGGGGATAGTGGTGTTTTCTATTATAGCTTGGAGACAACAAAAGCTTGTTTTTTTTTATGTGTAGGCATTATTATACTGTATTGTGCAATACATTATTACAGAAAATACTATGTTTCTGTAGGAGAGGTCCGCGCTTTGAAGAAAATGTTTTTCTTTTTTCTTTTCTTTCTCTTCAAGGGTCCTCCTGTTACCATTCTTTAGATGAAGTGAACTGTGCCAGAAGAATTAAATTCAGACGTTTATTTATTTCTTGCATGCTTTACTCCCTGTTGCTCTTTCTCCTCTTTATCTGTGCACTCTGTTGGATGTGTGAAGCTGTACATGATTCTAATTCAGGTTATTGTCTGTGTTGAACTATGTAACTGTGTCATTAAAAATGAAATTAAACATTACCCTTAAGTCTCCATATTTTCTTCAATATATTCCATAAGTGCGATATTTTCTTGGAATAACTTTATTCAGTGCAAAAAGGGCTATTTGGTGAGATACATAGCCAATCTAACATGCTTTGATCTTACATATTATATCAGGTACCTATAACATTCGGAATTGTTTACTCATAGTACTGTAAGAATAATTAAATCCTGACATGAAGGGTTGAAAGATATGCTTCACGGAATGGCAGTTAATTAAGGAAACGGACGAGTCAAAAACACAGGTGACATTAATCAGCGTCATTTTGACAGACTGGTGTCAGACTTTCCCGTTGCGACGGACAAATGGTTTGGTTATTGCCAAGTCTGGTATTAATGGTCGTATTCTTTTGGAAACTCGAGGGGGTGGACAACAATCTGTTGTTTGAGTGAATTGGTAAAGAGGTAAGATATAACCTGTGTTGCACTTAGACTGGGCTGGCTGAGTCGTGTGGCACGTAGAGGGAAGAGCGGTATCCCACCTAGTCGAGCATGTTTGGAGTCTAAAAACAGAATATGGCGGAGCAAACACAGGACATGGACTATCCGGTAGGCGAGCCCACCGGCAACGGGGATCATTATGCTGAGGACCCGGTGCGTAGAAGACCTTTTTGTGTTTGCATTGTTTTCTGCTAGGGCGGGTTAACATGATCTGTCCGGATTTTTCGCTTGTAGGCTACGGATAATCATCTATTGAATCAGCACTAACCGAAGGTTCTCTGCCATCATTGGGTTTATTTGTCAATTCCTTATTGCCATGCTCATCATTACCAATAACACATGTACATGTCATCTTAAATCCTCAATCATAATTTCTTTACTGGCACGGGCACTGCATGGGTGCAGTAGGCGCGCCTGCGCCATAAAAGTCCATATTGCGCAACAACCTTGAATAGTCCACAGCATTACAAGTGTCATCAAAACCCTGAACAACTAGTAAACTCTGAGGACGTGCCATGCAGGCATAATAACAATATATCCGACTTAAATATAGTGCTATGTTGTTCATGGCATTGTTCAAACGTGTCTTGTTTGTATGTGTGATATCCTGACACTGCTCACCCCTCACTCAAAGCAGAAGGGTATATTCTATATCCTAATCTATATCCTCAGTGACATAGCTAGTGTAGCTAAAAAGCAACCTTCCGTCCTGTAATTTAGATGAATCAGTAAGAGCGTGAAAGAAGGTTGCATTTCTAGTCTTTGGGTGGAACAATGCATTTATTGGGTATTCAAAGAGGGCTGTAATCTGACCTCACCTTCCAGGAGTTGGCAGCCATCAAGGCACGTGTGATGGAAATGGAGGAGGAGGCTGAGAGGCTGAGGGAGCAGCAGCACTGTGAGGCTGCAGAGAGACAGCTTCTCTGTAACAACACCACCCAGGCAGGTAAGACCCAAACAGCCAGCCAGCCAGTCCACCAGGCAGGTGAGATGCCAGGCAGAAAGTCAGTCAGCTGTTGTCCAGCAATAAGCCCCACAAACACACACACCACTCACACACAGCCAGCTGGCGCACACCTGCGCCCAGAGTCCTTCTGCCTGGCTACACTATTTCCACTGCAACACTCACATGTGCCTCATCAGTGGCCATTGACAAGAGCAGTGAACCGTTGAGTTCCAGAAGGGTCATGCTCTCTGCCCAGGAAAGAAGTCAACCGACCATCTTGTCTTCCATACTGGATAAGTGGATCAAGATTTAACCATATCATATGTTTACTTTTAACTCAAACTGGATGGTTTTCTGTTGTAGCAGGCAAGGCTTCCCTGGGGCCTGTTCCATAAAGCGAGTTTACCAAATGAGCCAGGCTTATGTCGGTTACTTTCCCAGCCATAAATCTTAATAAGTAAACTTGCTTTATGGAACAGGCCCCTGGTGTGTGCTTAATGCAGACTATCCTGTTGTTTCACCTGCCAGGCCTGTTCTACACCATGACCCATGAGGAGAGGATGGATGCGGACAACCGATCAGTCTATGTGGGCAATGTAAGCCACTCATTCATCCTTCCATTCATTCATGAATTCACGCGTAACCCATCTTTGATGTAGTAATGGTCAGTTAAGAAAAACCTGTCTGACCATGCATGGTCCATGGTTTATTTAACTACTTCAAGTTTGGAAAAGTAAGCTTGGGCAGTAAGGCTGGTCTGTAATTCTAGGTGGACTATGGAGCTACTGCAGATGAGTTGGAGATCCACTTCAATGGTTGTGGTCCAGTCAACAGGGTGACTATCCTTTGTGACAGGTTTTCTGGTCATCCTAAGGGGTGAGTTGAACTTTATGCAGCATCCAGCTTCACTAGTCTAATGATATATTTACAGTTTACAGTACCTTGTTTCTGATCAACTTTCAATTGCCTGAAGTGGTCTCACTGTCTCTCTCAGGTTTGCCTACATTGAATTCTCAGATAGAGACTCAGTACAGACTGCCATTGGCTTGGATGAGACCATGTTTAGAGGCAGAGTGATCAAGGTAAGATTTGGGATGGAGAACTGAACTGCTCTTCCTGTATTCTTACCGGTGTCTGACTGTGACTTTTGACCTTGCAGGTGCTTCCTAAGAGGACCAACATGCCAGGCATCAGCTCTACAGACAGAGGGGGTCAGCGAGGCAACCGACCCAGGGGCAGAGGATTCCGACCCCCCAGGTACAACGGAGGCTTCCAAGGCCGGTTCAGGTACCCACCGACCAGACCGGTGGTTCCCCACCCTTACTATGGCCCCCCAGGAGCAAAGAGACACTGGGGACCCCCTGAATACCGGGAACAGGCCCCCAAACGCCACCCGTGCCTTCTTCTAATCACCCCACCCACGGAAGCTCCAGGGCCCAGTGGACACCTTTATCCACAGCAGCGCTGACAAACACCCAGCTTTCTTTGCCACAAAGAGACTGTTTTGAGGGACAATATCCAGAGATCCCCTCTGTTCAGTGTTTTCTATGCATGTTAAAAGGGAGAGGAACGCACAGCACCAGTGTTTCAGCTTTCTCACTCATGGATTCTAAGAAGGTGGTTGTTTACTGGGCATAAAGGTACATTGTGGTGGGTTACCCTCCTCCTGTACTGGGAGTATGATGCCTCCAGTTCAGTTCTTCTTGTCATACTTTGTGCCTATGGTGTGCTTTTCATGTCAAGCTTTGAGCATGTACATTGTCCTAATTTCTTTTGCTTTATTTCCTAGTTATTTTATATCTAGATATACCTGCTTTAACTGAAGTGAACATGGAGTGATTGTGTGATCTGAGTGACAGTCCACGGATTGAGTAGTAATGTTGATATTACTGTGTATAATTTCTTGTCTTTGCTTTCAAAATAAAATTATTTCCCTCTGTATTAAGTATCTATAGTAGAAGCAACATCAAGAGACAGTGATTGTGGGGTATTTCACTGATATTTATTTCACTGATAAGACATGAGGCTAAATTTAGACAAACAAGGGAATATGTAATGTAAGATGTTTCAGGGTGGTATGTACAGTTTGGATGAACACTGGGGAACATTAACAAGCTTGCACCATCATTGCAGATACCATACCATCAAAAGCCCTGTGAAATTTAGACGGATGAAAAAGAAAATGGTCAGGGCTAGAATAAATGATTTGTCATCAGTGTTCACTCTGAAGAATATATAGAAATTACTGTACGTTTAAATTTAGAAAAATTATGTTGAAAAGTGTGTAACTCACTTAGACTGAATAGGGTCCCCAGGATTGTAGAATGGGTTGCACATCACATCAGTGAAGGAGTTGTGTAATTTTCTAAACATCTGAAAGAATTTCCAAACAATTTCCTGAAATGAAAACATCACTAAAACAAAATTATTTATAGATAATTTTGTATAGTGATTAAAGTGGACTTACACTTCTTATCTCATTGTCCCGTAATGATGTGTTAGATGAGTCCACCACAATTACAAACTTCACCTTGGAGTTGGTAACATACCCATATCTGATGTGTCAGTCAAGGTATATCAAAAGTGCCACAATATAAAAACAGACAGTGGTGGAAGAACAGTACACACGTATACTTCAGTGGGCATAAGACATAGTACACAGACTCATTACATCATCTCTACTACATCATTGGAAACAAATACACTACTGACGACCCTATGGGCCACTGAGCTGGTACAGAACTAACACTTTCTCATCCGGGTATTTTTTTTTCTCATTAGGGATACACTTTATAGTCCTCTGTGGGGTAGAGCAGGCCAAGGTAGAGCTCCCTTTGGTCTGCCATTGCTTTCCCAACAGCGGATATCTTCTCCTCGACCACGTCCAAGGATGTGTGCACCGTGTAGTGGAACTTCAACTCATTTTGAGTAGGAACACTCTTGATGTACAAGGGGTAATTCTGTGTATGACAAGAAATACCTCTACTGTGGCTCATATGCAAACCAGACATTTGTCTAATTGGTACACAACACATCTCAAACATGTACGCTAATTCACTTTAAACAATACGAGGACCTCCGTAAACGTTGCCAACTAATTGTGTCTTGTGGATGCGGAACCAAGATAGACAGGTTTTGCCTGATACGTTTATTATCAGTCTGAAAGGGATTCAGTGCAGCATAATTTCTTTTCGAAGGGGCACAATCTGAAATACTGCTAGCTCTCCACATTAGGTCAAAATAGGCTCCTGCATTTAATATCTTATTAGCCTGACAACAACACAGCAGAGCTAGCTAGTAAGAACTAGCTAGCCCTAACACATTGTCTTGGTATCGGTCAGTAGTTATTTTGTGTTGCTAATAATCTAGATATATGGCTTAATTGTTGCTATCGGAAAAAGAGTTCATTTGAATTGTACATGCATTTGGAAATATGGGTTCACTGTATAGCATTTATAACAAAATATTGTTACCTCTTTAGCGATGACAGCTATACACACCGCCATGTTGGGTTCTAGTCACGTGATCACGTGTCTAACAACATGTCTTTTAAACGTTATTGTTTTTTAATTCTCACTTTGAAGTAATACTTTTAAATTAATGTTAGTCTATAAAATTCATTCACATGTCCACTTAGTCGAGTATTCTATTTTATTGGCAATCTCAATCTGCGCAAATTTTTCCACCCAAGACACTAATGAAAGCAAACTAAAGACCAACGAATCGTCATGTACTTCCTTATTTACGATCACATGACTCATACTTTAGCTCGAGCGCTGTGGTGCTTTTTGCAATGATTTCTTGCGTTGTTCAAATCAGCATCGTCTTTTGTTGTTTAATATGTCCTTGTCCGGCAAAGAATCGATCATATGGAACTCCAAACATTATCATCATGCTTATGGATGACGTAAGAATTTGTGTTTGTTGTCTCTTTCGGTTGAGTTAACTTATTTGCACAATGAGTAAGCTAACTACTTTTATATTCACTTCCTCAAAAGTGTCACTCAGCCTTCTACACTATATCACCATCTTTTACACCACAGAGTTGCATAGATGAGACCACCACATATGGTTGTTCCTTCTCATCCTCAGATGGGATGGGGGGACCTGGGGGTGTTTGGCCAGCCCTCCAAAGAGACCCCTAATCTGGATGTCATGGCTGCCCAGGGCATGCTGCTCACTGACTTCTATACAGCCAACCCCCTCTGCTCCCCTTGTAAGTGTTGCAACCCTAGAAACAATGGGGTCTTGTCTTTCATATATGCCAGTAGACACAAATATTAGATTTTACGTAGCTATTAAACAGACATAGTAGACAGCACATGGGGGAAAAGAGGCAGTTGTGCTACACCTTTGTAACTGGGATGGAGAAGGAGATTTGAGAGGGGCAGAAATGCTTTTTGATTCAATTTGATGCATAAATCAGAACAGTGTGTGCCAGGGCGATAGACGGAGACAAGTTATTATGCTAATAGGGATAATATACTATGATAATTATACCTAATTTAGGAATTTAAATAAACTTGTTATGCAAAAGTGAACTACCATTTTCTTTTCTTCTATTTAATATTTAAGCAAATAAGACTTAATCAATTACTTATCTTCTGAGTGTGTGATGTGGAAGCCTGGAGGAAGCCTGGTGTGGCATACCTGGCTCTTTTGTCTTTTGTATTTAAAACACAGAGAGGGTATTAGGGAATCCAGCCTCTGCATATTAATTAGAAATTAAATTCAAATGCTAAGGTGGTAAACCTTAATAATCACCTAACTGAGATAGCTCTTACATTTAATTGATTCATTGTGGTATTTTCTGGTTCTGGGTTGCAAGATAAGACTTGAATATACAGCACATGGAGGACACAAAATGCATCCAAATTCGAAACAAGATTATTATGTCTTGTCTAAAATGTTTTAGTTTATTTCATGTAGGTTCTCATGTCTATATGCTACTATATTTCCCTTTAGCCAGAGCTGCACTTCTGACCGGGAGGCTGCCAATTAGGAATGGATTCTACACTACCAATGCCCATGCCAGAAATGGTACTCTCTCTCTCTCTGCCTGGTCTCTTGTTTGATAGAGCAAATCAATCTCACCTGGTTTTGCCTGGCAGAGATTTGCATCAAATCCTGTAATGTCTGTATCACCTGACTATTTCAGCCTACACTCCCCAAGAGATGGTGGGAGGGATCTCTAAGGAGGAGATTCTGTTGCCTCAAATGCTGAAGAAGAAGGGCTATGTCAGCAAGATAGTTGGCAAGTGGTGAGTAGGGTTTTATCTTCTTGATTTAGACATTGAAAAGGTGTCCCACTGTGATTTATGATGTCAGCATAAAGCTCCTTCACAGATTAAACCCTTGGACACACCCTTGGAATAAAACGGGATGACCTTTCCATACTTTTGAGATGAGGCATCACTCTGTGTGTCCCCACTTCCTGCTCACTTCTTTACCCCAGGCACCTTGGGCACCGACCTCAGTACCTCCCGCTGGAACACGGTTTTGATGAGTGGTTTGGGGCCCCAAACTGCCACTTTGGTCCCTACAACAGCAGCTCCAGGCCCAACATACCGGTCTACAACAACTCTGAGATGGTGGGAAGGTACGTTAACCAGATATTCACGCACACTAAACTCCTTTCTCTACCTGTCTTAGTATTCTATTTGACTGGCTGCTCCTCCGGATGTGAGAAGAGAGAGTGAGAATTTGTGTTTTCCTATCTCTGTACCAGCTGCGCTTGTGTATTCCGTTTTCCGCCCATTTGTTTTTCCCATAACAGCCATATGTGTAGTCAGGGTCATTGGCGCTAGCAGGCGGACGATTTTTGCGCTTAGCCGTGGGTTTAATCAGTGCGGTATACCTGAGCCTGGACACACACGCACACACAGAGGTACACACACATATACACACGCCCCTAGGAGACAGCAGGTTGTATATGCGGCGTGTGAGGACACCTGGAACAGGTGAAGCGGGAGAGAGACACCCGTCACTGCTTTCTCTCTGTGCTACGCTTCAGCAGCACCTCATAACACACCCTCCCCACACACACACACAGCAGCACATCATAACACACCCTCCCCACACACACACACACAGCAGCACGTCATAACACACCCTCCCCCCACACACACACACACACACACACAGCAGCACATCATAACACACCCTCCCCACACACACACACTGTGGTAAATACGCACTCCCCTCTTTATCTGGCTCTACAGCGACATCTAAACTTATCTCAGTCTGGGAGGTGAAGTGTCCTTACTGCTGAGTTTCTGGGGGTCTGTGAAGGGATGTATACTGTTGTGAAGTCACTGATATATAACTATCATAAATATTAATGATTAATTATCACTAGAACAATGTAATCATTAATCCCTACACACTACTGTAAGACTAATGTGATAATATGAACAATGGGTCAAATATACTGGGATACTAGACCATCATCTAATGTCCTATAAATACATGTCATAGGAGCAATACAGTATATTGGGGCATCAATAGAAGTAAATATGCTAATATAAACTCAAGACACAGCTATGAGATAGCAAGGAACAAGCGATTTAGCAACAAGATTCTTAAAATTGATTGAAACAAACTACAGCACTTACTGCATATTTCTAAATGCAATCATACATACATATAAACAGTAATGCCAAGCTACAGTTTAAAACTAAGGAAGATTGGCAGATGTAATTAATGTTTGTTCTTGTTGAGGAAAGACCAGGTCTCGGTCACCACAGGAGTTCTGTTGAGGCCATGAGGTGAGACCAGCAGATCTCATGCAGGATCTTAGTCAGATAATACCGTCACAGATCACCGCGTTGTAAGACAATCGTCATTTCAAGACCAAGAATGGTGTAAATATAGGCTACTTTATTATTAGAGAGAATCTTGATTAATTACATCATTATAGACATTCTACAAACAACATGCAAATACTTAAATACTAAAACTAGGATTATCACACAATATGTCTTTACATTGTATCTGTGACCGTTTCAACCATTGCTGAATGTTAATCTTTGGGGGATTAAGTACTTTGGTCATCCTTTTCTATGTGAGATGCGTTCTGCCATCTACGCATAACTGGATCCCTTGGATTTTTCCAGAATGTCAAGCGTTAACCTGGCCACTCTAGTTTAGAAGCAGAACAAAGCTATAAAGAACCTTATCAATTTGCGTTGATCTTTCATTTACAAAATCTATCTGTCACATCTAGTAATTGCAATGGCTCATTTTGTAATATCCAGACCCTGTTCTGTTGATGTCCTGCTGTGACATTTAGATGTGTAAATTCATAGTCATCCAGTGTCCTTCCTGCGGTGGTGTTGTCCCATTTCTTTACTCTGGTCTGGCACATCAGTGATCAAAGAGCGTGATGATTCTTGTTGGTTGATACGTTACAACACTATCTGGAAATCTGGTTGATAGATTCATAGACTGGTCAGTGATTATTTGTTTGATTAGTTGATTGATTTTTCAGGTACTATGAGGAGTTTGTGATCAATAAGAAGACTGGAGAATCCAACCTCACTCAGCTTTATCTGGAGGTGAGGGGCAGAGATACAAGGACACATCTTTACTAAGTGACCTTTACTAGCCTATACTGTAAATACACAATTACAACAACTCTCTTGGTTTGCCATGCAATTGACTCATCTTTATCAAGTGTGACTTGGAGATGAAGTTGAAGTCATCTAATAATCATTATCTAGGAGGGTCTGGACTTCATCCACCGCCAAGCCCTGGCCCAACAAGCGTTTCTCCTCTACTGGGCACCAGACGCCACGCACTCCCCCGTCTACGCCTCTAAGGGCTTCCTGGGAAAGAGCCAGAGAGGACGGTAGGAGTGAGAGAGGAAGAGACGGATAGATGTGACTGACGGATGAATGGATGAATGGCTAGGTCGACGGGTGGGTGGATGATTATTAGTTGCACAAACACAGCATGGTTCCAATGAGAGAATGCCATGTGCAAGGATGACTTAGCATGTCCTCCTCAGTTAAGTTTCTACCCAAACCTCAGCGAGCAGCATGTTGACAGAGACATGAGGGAGACCTGGACAGTATGACCAAGTTGTACCACCGTCTGTGGTACTGTATATGTGTGTGTTAGTGCTCAGTAGGGTTAATATGTGGTGTTCACCGCAGGTATGGTGATGCGGTTATGGAGCTAGATGATGCTGTCGGTCAGATCCTGGCCTGGCTTCGTACTCTGGGCCTCGACAACAACACCTTTGTGTTCTTCACTTCTGACAATGGGGCTGCTGTGATGTCAGGTCCAGAGGAGAGTAAGTCAACCACACACACATACATGCACATCTTTCTCAACTCCCCCATCCTGGAGGGATTAAGCATTCATCAAACTGTGAAGGAAACCTGGAGGCGAGGCTATGGTGTGACTCAATCCACTCATAACCAACCACATGTGCCATTCTGTGTTTCTTTCATCATACCTTTACTGCAAACATGCAAGAATGGATGTCATGTACTTCCTCAAGCTGTCTGTTGTTCAAGGGTTCTCTTTGTTTTGCTGTATCAAAGGCCCCACCCAGCATCTCAAAAGCGACAGTTATAGTAAATGATTTATAACAGTGCTCTGTGTGTGTGTGTATGTGTGTTCTAAGGTGGCAGCAATGGACCCTTCCTGTGTGGGAAGGAGACCACCTTTGAGGGGGGCATGAGGGAGCCTGCCATAGCCTGGTGGCCTGGACACATCCCAGCAGGAACAGTGAGTACCAGACGTTCTTAGAACATGATTGCTCTCTTTTTTCCCTTTTGTTCTCTTTTTCTATACAACCCCCCCTCCATTACCCACACTCTCTCTCTGTTATTTTTCTGGTGTTTAATCAGAGCACACCCTGAAAGTAAGGCACTTTTGAAGCGCAGGAACGGTATAATCAGTGAATCACAGGCTAATTACAGTAAGGGTGTGACCATGCAGCCGCTCTTGTGTAAAGTAGCTGTCAAACGCTACTGGCATGTGATACTTTTCATGGCACCTTCGGTGCGTTTGCATAGATTCAGCAAAGTTTAAGCCACGGAGTAGGCATGAGTGATGGGTGTGTCGGACAGTTTCGGGGGAAAGAGCAGAGCATTATAACAGTTGTCCTCCGCCCAAGTAGCCTCTGTATCATCAATTTGTTACACAGAATGATTCATATCTAAAATCACCATTAGAATAGAGGCCATCAATCAGTCAATCAAGCACAGTACTTTTTATTACAACATTCGTAACTTCCTGACTTCCAGTACAAAGGTCGGGACGTGTCACTGATAGGAGACAGTGAATAGCCATTAAAGACCTGGTTCATCACACCATACAGTATAGTCCCCACTTATCTGACACAATATGCATTCAAATAAAAGTTTAAAATCTTAAAGGTCCCATTACATGAACATTTCACTTTAGGAGGTTATTTAACATGCGTTCCCCTAGCCTGCCTTTGGTCCCCCAGTGGCTTTAAATGTTGATAGGTGTAAACCAAGCCCTGGGTATTCTTCTCCGCCTTTGAGAAAATGAAAGCTCCGATTAGAAAATGTTCCTCTTATGTCGTCATAAGAGGAAAGGTTACCTCCCTTTTCTCAATCCAGAGAATTTGGCCCGCCAATGAGAAAATGAGCTACGAAAATTAGCTAGCTTGCAAACGACCAAAGCATGGCAGTTAGCCCTGCCTCTCTCCTCCTCATAGCATTTCAAGCTACAGACACAGAAATGGCACGTCCTAAGGAAAGCTCATTGTGGGACTGCTCGTAGTGGCTGTAATTCTGCACCCAGGCTGAATTTCAGGCTGAATTTCATTTCTTAAAATGCTGAGAGGGTAAGAGGGTGACCGTGATTACATTTAAGGGGTACCCATATTTAAATAGACACATCTTCAAATATTTCCAATGTACGATACATAATTTGAAAACTTACAGTCTGCACTTTCATTATCGGTAGAAAACATTTAAAATACCATGACCTACATGCAAACCAAAATACCAGCATTTTCTCACATCAATAGGAGTGTGAACTATCAGTATCAGCAGTGTTATTGTAAACATCGGTATCAGCCCAGAATTTCACACTTGGTGCATCACTAGTAGAGAGATGATAGTTCCTACATGAAACTGCTGTCTGTGACAACAAAGTCAACAAGCAACAAAGTCTGTAAATTATCTTGAGTAACCAGATTTTTCTCATGTATTTTTGGAGCGCTTTGAGCACCACAACCCGAGTGCGACCTAGCTCTATTATATATAGATATTATATATGACATCTCTACACTGTAAAAAATATATATTTTCAGTTTTTCCCCACCAATATTTGATATTTCAAAATGTCAAGGAAATCATATTAGAATTATAATAATAAACTGTTTATTTAAATGTGTCATGCGATTTAACAAAGATTATTTTACATAATTTAACCACTACTTCACATAAATAAACACAGGTATTGACCATTCCCCTCCCTTCCCACAATGCACCATGCAAGCGATTTGCCCGGCTCCATTGAAAGTGAATGGAAAGCTTTGCTTCGCTCAAATCGCTTCACTGTTGTGGACACAAACTATAGTCTCTGAGGGCATACTGAATCATGGGATTCTCAATTCAATCTCCAAGAGGAGGAATTTAATTCTTAATATAATTTTTTACCCCTCCCCTAATACAATTCTATTGATTTTAGGCCCTAATACATGGTCCAGTGTCAATGTGTCTTTTCTCTTTTGAGGTGTATGACTATTCTAACAATTAAAATATGTCAAAAGTAAAACAGGTCATTGAATGATAGGGAGATTTCTGTTAGAAAATACAGTAATATAAATTAATTATAGTAAAGCGAATGACTGTTGTTTTCTATTGTATCTATGTTTTTAATCTGACAATCTTTTTTAGCGCCTGTTTTTTATACAGTGTATGACCAAAAACTGGCAACTCACACAACTCAAAGCAATTTAGATGGATAAATAGCACTACAGATACATGGAAAAACATGTATTAGACAAGCGTTGGTATTGTCTAACAAGCAATAATAAAATACAAATGTATTTGTATAGCCCTTTTTACACGCAAGCATGTCACAGAGGGCTTCACATACACCCATAGAACTGCCCCTCAACCAACCTAAACCCTCAAGGAAGACAAGGAAAAGCTCCCAGAAAAACTCAATGCAAGAGAAAAAATGGAAGAAACCTTGGGAGGAGCAATTCAGTGAAGGATCCCCTCCTCCAGAGACAGTTGGTGAAAGAGAGGAGCAGAACACAGGCTAAACATAGTAATACAACAGGGAAGTGTCAATGGGTTTTACCATCAGACTACACCAGTGCATTTATGGTACCCCAGAGCAGACCCTACTCTACCAAGTTCTTGTATTCAGTGTATTCCTGTGTCTGTTTCTCTCCTGTATCACTGTCCATAACATCTCCAGGGATTATCCGTCTTGAGAGACAGAGAGAAGAGAGAGTCAGAAAGAAAAATACAAAAAGCACAGAAGTTTCTCAACTCAAAGGCCAAAGACACCTAAAAAAGGCTGTGTTTGTGTGCATCCCTGCACTCCTCCTGCCAAACACACACCATCCCAACACCTCCCTCCTGTAACACCCCATCCCCAACACTGTCCCCCTCCCCCAACCCTGATCCTCTAAGCCTGCGCGTTCTGCAAATGACTTTTAATTGTATTAGGGGCAGCTGTGACACGGGCCTGTGGTGCTGGGGGATTTTTGGAGGAGCAAGCGGAGGCAGCAGGCTGCGGGCTGCAGTAAGCCCTGCCCTCGGCTCATCTGGCTGGGGTGTGCTGGGCCCTGATAGCGAGGCAGAGTGGCGAGCGAGAGGAGGTTGGGGAGCGTCTTAGAGAGCTAATCTGTTTGTGTGTTTGCTGAGGTTGGATTGAGCCGTAATGAGGACTTCTGTATCTGAATATGCCAGGCGTTCAGGATAAAGGAAGGGGGGGGATAGCTGGTTGTGCCAGGGAGGATTTATGTGTGGGTCTTCGATGTGCTGGTATGGTTGTGTGTGTGCACACAGAGAAAGAACCACCTGCTGTTTGGCTTTCCAGGAAGAGAACGTTAGAACGTTAGAATGTCATGTAAAACACCTGCACTGTCTGGAACCAGCACACACACACACACACACACACACACACACACACTGAGGAGCCTCTTCTATGTGTTTGGTGATTTGGCCTGGGAGTGGGCAGGTTGACATAAAGAGAAACCCCTAAGTAAGTCTGTGATCGAGCTCCTTTGTTGTGTTGTGTGTGTGTTTATCTGCGAACAGGCAGGAAGGAGGACCAGGAACCTGATCCAACCCTTTGTTGCTTAGTGCACAGTTGAAATCTTCCTCTTGATCTCTTTCCACATTCAGCACTTTCTATATGCCTAAGCTCTGAGCACAAACACTACACTGGAGGAATACCAGCCCACAGAATAGAGTTGCAGTGTTTAGATGTGTGCAGTGTCATAGGCTCAGACACAAACACAGTTTGTTCTGCTCACATGCCTTTGACTTCAACAGCTGCCAAAATCTTGCTCTGATTGCTGACATATTTACCCAACTTGAGTATATTTTTCTCTAGTGGTACAGACTAAGGGCTTGGTTTTGATTGGTGAGGTGATGAATATCCAGACTTCAGTTAGGTTAGTAAAGGTACATACCTTCAGAGAACCTGTAGATCTGAACTGGACAGAATAGAATGTTGCACCCCCCAGGGTGGTGATGATGTGTCATCACTGGGTTTGGGAAGAAGAGAGGATGGAAAAAGAGACAGAGAGAGAGGAGAAAGGCAAGAGACCAGCATGGCTTCAGCATTCCCCTGGTGATTGACTGGGAGAGAGAGAGGGTGGGACGGAGAGGGGGATAAAGGAAGGGAGGAATGGGGAGATGCTCTGGCCCCCAACACTGCCGTCACAATCCCTTTTGTTGTGTTTATCAGTGGAGAGACAGAGAGGCTGAGAGGCTGGGACAGGGATAGCAGGTCTGCTCTCTCTGATAACCAGCTGCACAGCAGAGCCAGGACACACAGACAAAAGCTGACGGGGAGAAAGAAATGAAGAGAGAGACAGAGAATACAAGTGGAAATGAGAGTAAATGAGAGATAACGAAATAGTCTCGGCTTCCCTAAAGCAGTTTTAATGGGGTGTGTATGTGTGTTTGGTAGAGGGATATGAGGCTTGTCTGTGTGGGTAGTTAACTGTTAATTGGGTGCTTCAATTTGTGTTTTTGTTTTGTTGTGTGTTTGTGGGACTACCTGTTTACCTGTGTGTTTCCCTATCAAGTATGTTCTGTCTGTCTCTCTATCTCTCTCTGTGTGTGTGTGTGTGTGTGTGTGTGTGTGTGTGTGTGTGTGTGTGTGTGTGTGTGTGTGTGTGTGTGTGTGTGGTGTGTGTGTGTGTGTGTGTGTGTGTGTGTGTGTGTGTGTGTGTGTGTGTGTGTGTGTGTGTGTGTGTGTGTGTGTGTGTGGTGTGTGTGTGTGTGTGTGTGTGTGTGTGTGTGTGTGTGTGTGTGTGTGTGTGTGTGTGTGTGTGTGTGTGTGTGTGTGTGCGTGCGTGCGTGTGTGTGAGAGAGAGCGCGAGAGCTCGTTTCTCTCTGCCTCTATGTGTGTATAGGCCTGAGCATACAGATAATGGAATGTGTTGCAGGGTCTTTTCTGGCGGCTGCTGTGGCTGCGGGAGAAAAAAAAGAATTCATTTGTACGCCGTGGAGCCGGTGTGTGTGTGCAGAGTGGTGATAGCGCTGCGTCGGCACATGGCATCCCAGCTGCTCTGGGCTGATAGCGCTATCTGATGGCGAGCGTGCCGTCTCGCTCAAAGACCCTGCTCAGGAGAGAAAGGAATGGAAGATCAAGGATGACAGTGAAAAAATGGCATTTTATCTGAAAATAGTTCAAAGTTTATAAATAAAATAAAGCTTTTCATAGCGACTGGGGAACAGAGATAAAACAGCTACTGCCGGGCCCTCATCTTCTTTCCCCCTCTCTCTCTCTCTCTTTCTCTGTCTCTAGCTCTTGCTCTCTCCTTCCTCACTCCTCCTCTTTTTTCCTAATTTGGAGGGTTTATAATAAACCTGTGAGCGCAGATTAGAGTGAAGAAATGCATCATCAGGATTTTAAAACACACACACTCTCGTCTTAAAAGGAGTTCTTTCATAGCGTTGTGTGTGTGTGCTCTGGGCCATTGTGCTGTCTCGTTGGGTTTCATGCATGGAGATAGATGTGTGTGTGTGTCTGTGAGAGAGAGGGAGAGAGAGAGAGTCACCAGGCTTTCTGCTGTTTTCTCTCGCCCTCTGATCAGGGCTCTTCCCAAGGTTGAAGCAGGGGAATTTGAGATCAGACAAGCCTTGTCTTAGTAATTGATCAAGGCTGGTTCCAGCTCTGCCCTGCACTGTGAAACCACACTGTATACCCTTTAATTCAGGATTAAATCTAAAATCCCAAAACCGTGATTACAGTAAACTCTCCTCTCCTGTCCCCTCTTGCCACTATCCCAGGTGAGCCACCAGCTGGCCAGTGTGGTGGATGTGTTCACCACTAGTCTGAGACTGGCTGGCCTCAGCCCCCCCGACGACAGGAGCCTCGACAGCCTGGACCTCACACCTGTCCTTCTCAACAACAGCCTCATCAACAGGTTAGACCTCACAGGAAGAAACCGTTTTGGGGGGCAAGATGTATGTGAGAGGATGAGAGCTGAGAGGGTGAGCTGGGGATAACAGCATGGGAGGTGTGTGTGTGTGAGAGAGAGCACAGAGAGGGCTGCAAAGTGGCATCCTTAGTCCTGCCAGTGGGGGATCCTGAAGCGAAGGCTTGGTTATCACAGTCCTCCAGTTGTCACCCACCAATCCCATTTCACACCCTACAGGCCCATCTTCTATTACCGTGGCAACGAGATGATGGCCGTCCGGGTCGGGCCCTACAAAGCACACTACTGGACGTGGAGTAACTCCTGGGAGGAGTTTAACAAAGTGAGTAACTGACATCTAGTAGTCTGTCTGTCTGTCTGTCCAGGTATCTGTCACTGTCTGTCACTCTCTTAGTTTGTTGATTCTCTCTCAGAATTTCTCTTTCTCACCACATACACGTCAACTTAACAAAATATCCACATAGCTGTACAAATCCATTTCCTCATTACTGTAACAACATCCATTGTGTATGTTTGAAATGTCATGAATGTGAATGAGCACTCCTCCTCACCATGCTAGCTCACTTTTATCGGAGTCACCTTTTTTTCCCTCCCTCTCGCTGAGTATACAGGAGGAAAGAGACAAGGGAGGGAGAGAGAAAGACTGTTCTCTTTCCTCGTCCTTACCTGCAGAAACACGTCGTCCTCCTGTCCATCCGGCCTTGGTGCTCTGGTACCAACGTGGCCGTTTTGTTTTATGCCTCATCGGTCGCTTAAATTGCTCTCTCAGAGAGGGGTGCTGAATCAATAGCCAGCTCCTCTATCAGCTCATGTGAACTGGAGTGGAACTTCACAAATAATGCCGTCTGATTGCCTGTAAGCTGCCTATTGATTGCTGCACAAGTGTGTGTTTGTGTGCATATGTTGTGTCTTTGTGTGTGTGTGTGTGTGTGTGTGTGTGTGTGTGTGTGTGTGTGTGTGTGTGTGTGTGTGTGTGTGTGTGTGTGTGTGTGTGGTGTGTGTGTGTGTGTGTGTGTGTGTGTGTGTGTGTGGTGTGTGTGTGTGTGTGTGTGTGTGTGTGTGTGTGTGTGTGTGTGTGTGTGTGTGTGTGTGTGTGTGTGTGTGTGTGTGTGTGTGTGTGTGTGTGTGTGTGTCTATGTATGTGTGTGCAAAGGACAGTATGAAGAGCAGGCTCAAGGGCTCCCAGTCTGGCTGTAAGATTTAAAATGTCAGGACTTCATTAACCTCATCATGTCCACTGACCCCTCCCATCTTACCACAGAACCAATCACCATCTCATATAGAAACTATACTGTGCTTCTATTGGTTAGCAGTGGATAGTAAACATGGAGCCTTTGTTAACCTTGTTTCACTAGTTTAGAATAACAGAATATTTGTTTGTGGTAAAATAATAGATAAACAAGGAGTGAAGCAAGACATTATCGGAAGACACATCTTTTGTTCCTTGGTTTTCTGTATGAAATACCATGGTGTACATTTTGTCATCTCATCTCAAGGTAAAGTATTGTAAGATTGCATTTAAATTCTTCTGCTTTTCATTTGTAGCTTTCTTTATTTTTTAATTTGTGTCCTTTAATGGTTACTCCTGCACTCCATCCATAAGTCAGTTTCTGTAGCCATCTTTGCTCTATTATTAATGCCTGGGGAGATATGTAGTTCTCTGTGGTGCATCTCCTTCTCAGATCCAGACGCCGGGTCTCTCCAGAAGCCTTCTGGGAGTATGAGTCTTTTACATTTCTCAGACCAGGGTGTAGAGAAGACTGCTTCAAAGAAGAGGTTGGGCAAGTCTGGATCATACGGGACATAGCAGTACACTGAAGTGTGTGTGTGTGTGTGCGCGTGCGTACAGCTATTTGTGCCCGTGCTCTATAGAGCGTGAGCAGCCTGTAGTCCCAGAGGGGGGTAGATAGGGCCTTACAGATGAATGCTTTCTCAATATTAGTTGGGCTCCTCACAAGAGAGAGTGTGTGCATGTGCACGTGCGAGAGAGACTGAAGGGCTCCTGCAGGGTGTCCCAAGAGAGGGGAGCCTGGAGGAGAATGTGACTCAATCAGCCTGTGATCACAGCCAGATCCCTCCATCTCCTACTGTGCAATGGCAATAGGAAAAGGCGGGGAGCAGCCTCAAAAGTGAACCCCTTCTGATGTACAACCATAAAGGCTCCACCAGCAGTGAAAATAGGCCCTTCGTAGATGCAATTCTAACATGAATTAGAAATATAAATTGTCAAGTTTGTATGGGAGTCCAGTGATCTATATTGTCCCCTGATCCAACACTCAACATAGATGGGGTAGGGTGAGGAGGGTTTCCATGTGTATCTGAGCACATCAGCTGCAGCCTTGAACATCCCAGCAGCCATCTCATCTGTTAATTGAATTCTCTTTTCAAGGGCTCTTTCTGAGGGACAGCCCCACTGTGTTATCTTTGGCACAGTTTCCAGCGTCCTCTGCTCTGTGGAGTAGTGTCTGTTAGAAGCTAAAGATCTGTGTGTGTTTGTGTGTGTGTGTGTGTTTCAGGGGATTAACTTCTGTCCCGGCCAAGAGGTGGCAGGTGTAACCACCCACATCCAGAAAGAACACTCCATGCAACCAATCATCTTCCACCTAGTGCGGGACCCTGGGGAGAAATACCCAATAAGGTGAGTCTAGTCAAATCAATAAAACAATAGAGATAGTCCAATGTATTCCTATGTTTTTATATCCCCTTATCTCAATGCAGACCACAAAGAGGCCCCTGCTCTTCGCTGTCTGATGACAGTGGGATTGGAGATCATGCTGGTTTGTGTTCAATTGGGTAAATGTTGATCTGGTGCTTAATGCCTATCCAGCAATGTTGTAGTACCTCAAGACCGGTGTTGGTCTAGAGACCAGTCTAGAGACCACTTTTTAAAGGTCTCGTCTCAGAATCAACCACATCTTTACTCGGTCTTGTCTTGGTCTCAATACACTTGGTCTTGGTCATGACTTGGTCTCGGTTTAGGTGGCTTGACTACAATACTGCTATCCAGATCTCTGGGCTCTATACTGGTGTGCTAGAATGGGGGGGGGGAGGCGGGGGGTTGGAAGGCTTGTCTGTGGTACTCTGACCTCTGGTTAAATAAGAGAAGACAGGAGAGGGGGAAGAGGGTAGTAGGGTGGGGTAGAGAGGGGGTGGAGGTATGGGATCGATACTGATCCAGAGCTGGTTGGCTGGCTGGAGATTGATTTGGCCAGGCACAGAGAAGCTGATTAAAGTCTCCTCTTTGTGATTGCAAACAGCTCCCCTCCGATCATTGTCTGGCCTACAGCTATCACAGTTGGAAGTTAAAATTGCAAGACAAATACTCCTGGTCTAAATTGAGACTCTGCAAGTGGTGTTTAATGGACCTGTGTGCACTTCTGAGATGGTGAGCCTGAGGAGAGAGGGGGGGGCTGGCTGGCTGGGACACTAGCGTAATGATACCAGGTATTATTCTAAGCCCAGGTCTGAAATGGGCACATATTAAACTGAGATTAGCACAAAGAAGACCCTTCATTTGAGAACATCTGTTGGTATCCTTTCCATCCAAAAAGTCCTTGGGGATAGGCTGAATTGTTCTCAGTGCATCTTCTTTTGCTATACCATGGAGAACAGCTTCACTTCACTGTTCTGTTGTGATTTGATGAGGGAACTGAGTTTTGTATTATATGGCTTAGTCTCTGATCCCTCATCATTCTTTTAATGTTGTCTTCAGGCAGATTAGCTACTAGGCTACCACTGCACACATACACACACACCCTCAGGCTAGCACTAGTACACACACACCCTCAGGCTAGCACTAGCTCTCTCTTTTTCTTTGCCTCTCTCCTCTCTTCTCCCTTCCTTGACTTCCTCATTCTGCTCTTGAAGTGAGATTAAATAATTAAACATTAATGTGGTTTTGATCTGCCTGTCCTCTTAGCCTCTCTTGTATGCAGAGTTAAAAAGGCCAGATCAATATTCAGTGCTGTGTTGTGTTGAATACTGGAGAGTGTGTTTCACCAGGGCCCAAATTTATGGAGTAGAGGCACACACACACATCCTGTTCTCACAGACTCTCTGCACTATCTTTGTCGCATATCTTGCTTTACCCCTGTCCTTCCCTGTGTATGTGTGTGTGTTGTGCGTGTGTGTGTGCATGCAGGGCTACTACAGCCAGTCGTGTGTGTTCCTTGGGCCCCCAGCTGGACCTGCTGTCTGCCTTCCTGTCATTAATCTCTGTCTGCACCTAAAGAGCCACTTAAGATGATATAGGGCCTGTCTGCACACATACCTTCACTACTGTGGCAGACTGGTATAGCCAGCAGCACACACTACTCAGTCCAGTACAGTCCAACTTAGCTACCCACTGAGATTGTACTTGAACCCACATCCCAAGCTGCATGTCTGCCTGGCTGGTCCAGATTACCAAACTATGAGCCTGACTGTTGGTTACCTGCTTGCTTGCCTACTTGCCTGTCTGCTGGCCAGACAAGCACTTTGACTGTCCCCAATCAATAGTCTTCACTGAACTGCTCAATTTCCTCTGGGGTTGGGGAGGAGGGGCAGAGTTATATGATTGTCTCTTCAATTCCCCAGCGTTTCGCTCCTGCTGCCGCTGTTGTGTGTTTGTGTGTGCGTATTCTCTCTCTCCACTAGTGGGGTTATGAATCCGTAATCAGAGTGGTGACACACCTGAGCAATGCCCCCTCCCCCCTGGGTGTCATGCATTATAAATCAAAGAGCCTCATTTGCATCCACTCTTGTTATTATTCTAAAAATCTGTGTTTGCTCCAGCGAGCGAAGGGTTAGGTTGAGGATAATGAGCTCTGCTGACTCCAGCTTTCTCATTGTTGGTTGGGGGGCCGGTGTAAATAAATATGGTATTGTTTGTTTTGATTTAAGGTTATCCACAGATTATTATGCATGCTGTGTATAAAGCATTTGCTCTGCTCTTTGTTTCCTGCAAAATGTTGAAGTGAAACACTTGCGTGTTTGTGATGCATCGCAAAGAGATAGTGCCGTCGAAGCAGTTATCTACAAATGAAGCCCGGTGATCAATATCTCCAGCTCTGATAGGATGATACCAAATGCTTCGTCATTATGCTCTGATGCGGTCTCGCTATCTCTGGCTGAAGCTGTGCTACCCAGTAACCGGTGCTGTTCAGTCGGAAATATAACACTGACATCCCAGAGAGCTTTACTCATTTCAGATAGGAACACAACCTTAGGGAAGCTGAGATAGGGGTATGCAGTTTGGCATCAGACACGCTGTATGAGAAATCTCTACAGATGTACAGTTTAGCCATGGCTCTTTGAAGGCCTTAAAGTTGGATTAGAGGGATAGGCAAGTGATTCTGTTGGAGTAGGGATGTGACTTTGTGTACAGTATAACACACACAACAATGTTTATAGCCCTGTGAGAGAAACAGACAGAAAACAGAGAGAGAGAGAGAGCGGGAAGGGGATGTTCACACTGGCTACAGGATAGGGGGACAGGGGAAAGGAATAATGTGTATAATTAACGAGGATAGAAAGTAAGGATGGGACTAACACAGGTTTGACAGAAAGTGAGATACTGTCCAGTGGACAAATGATTAGTCTGGAACAGAGGTGTGAATATTGCAGTAGTCTGTGTCCCAGAAAGAGAGTGACAGATACTGGGGGAGGAGTGGGGGAGGGGTGGGGGGGGGCAGGTGCAGTGGTGAGGCAGAAGCCCCACAGCCCTGTGGGAGATTGTGGAAGGGAGGCTGGAGGAGGTGTGATTCGGACAGGGCCTGGGGTTATTACTCTAATTGACACTTCACCCCACACACGCTCACATGCTCCCCGGGGGCCAATCAGATAGCTGGGATCAGAGAAGAGGCGGGGAAGGGGAGTGGGCTGGCACAGGTGCTGCTACTGAGTGTTTCACGGGTGTAATTGTACTGGTGATATTTGTCTATATGCGTGTCATGCCACCAACCACACTCACACACACACACTCATTCACTCACAAACAGCCCATTAACCCTACAGGTCGTACAGAGAGCAGCGTTCCTCTGAAAGCCTTCGGGGCCTCTGTGTTTTACACACTGAATATAATGACGCTCAGAGGTGCTTGCCTGGTGTCCAACTAGAGTAATTGAGAAATGAGGGGACGGGGGGGCAAATTTGATTCTACTGAGGGGGGTTCCCCAAACACCTCTGTGTGTTCTTATTATGTCTGTATGTGTATGGTGGGGAGGTGTGTGTATATCCGATTGATTATTGAAAGCTTTGTCATTAGATATAGGCCTATATGATGACTTGAGTTTGTTTAGTGAAGCTGTATCTTGATGATATCTGTGGATTTACTGTAACATACAGACTCACAGAGTACACTGGCCTTCTGTTCACCATATATATACTGTGAATGACATCTGTTCTCTGTGTTAAATTGTATAACCTGGTTCATAGTGGGTATGGATGTGTGCGTGTGTGTGTGGGAGGAAGTGAAAAGTGAATTATACTTGACATGTCGTTGTGTGTTTCTTTTGTGTGTGTGTGTAGTGTTGTTACTAAAGAGTACAGGGATGCACTAAGCAGGATCTCTCCAGTGGTGGAGCTCCATAAGAACACTCTGGTCCCAGGTCTCCCCCAGCTCAACATGTGTGACATGGCCGTCATGGTAGGAGCCTTTCAGACATTATATTTGTTAAGTAATTTCATGCCATGTGTAAACATGCAGATTCAAATGGTAATAACATAAGCCTGGAATATAGAGTTGACTGCATACATACAGTACATTTCATGTGATAAAGGGGGTAGTAGAATGCCTTTTCAAACCGTATATACTACTTTGGAATCTACATACAGGATGGCTGTATTCCAAATAGGACTCTTACTATTGAATATGATGAAAGACACATTGTGCCTTTCTCATGACTGATAAAAGTCATTTTTTATATCAGTCATACAATCATCGAGTCTTATTCGGAGGCTTTTGTTTCCAGCGTTCACATCACTGACTAAGGAATGCTCATTGTCTCTCAGACAGAATGAAAAGAGAAAAATTTGATTAAGAGTTAAGAGTGTTTAGAGGTCTCTCACATTTCCTCTCCCAGATTTTCAAAATGTACGCCTCTTCTCTAAGCTTTTATTGTTCCAGTTGGGCATTTTTTTTCTTTCAATTACAGATTTGTTTACTAGTTATTTGTCTCACTCTTTGTCAGTCAAGTATCTTATTGTGTTAGAGATGTTTAAATCATACCTTTTGTGCTGACTGTATAGTTAGCTTTACCAAACAATTACATTGTGTCAGGTCTTGGAATCCTCCAAATGTCTGCAGATGCTTGACTAATTAATGTAACAACAGCGCCCCTGTGTGGCTGCACCATGGCAAATCCCGCTCAAGGGGACAGCCTTCATTGACATTTAACAGCAGTTGCAACAGTAAACTCACCTTTCTCAGTAAACTTGGTAAAGGTGAAACACATCAGTGTTTTATCACTGTCTTTCTCCAATTCCCAGAACTGGGCTCCCGCAGGATGTGCGAAGTTAGGAAAGTGCTTCAAAGCTCCGAAGTCACAACCATGGAAATGTGACTGGCCACACTAACTGTCCAGGTGTCTGTCTGTCTCTGACGCCTGGCTGGTTAGAAGACCCCATTGAGAGAAGTACCATCACCATGGGATAGAGTATTACTCGATTTTCACTGAGCTTGTGTGTACCAAGAGTGTTTTTTTGCATTGGATAACATGAAACATTGGACACTGCTGTACATGATAGTACTATGTGGCTCCGTGTATAGAACAGTTTTTAACAAGGTAATCAACCATCTAAGGTAGCTTATCTGATTATTTATTTTCCTTTAAATAAATTATATATGTTTTTATACTGCTGACAGATCAGTGTGTTGTTGAAAAAAGATTCAATTGAAATGTCAAATCAAACTATAGGGACATGATTTTGTTTATTCTTATTCATATCTGTAAAAAATAATATTTTAAACTGAATAAATGTATTTTTCTTTTTCACACGATGGCACTATATTTTAATTTGATCGTGGTATTGAATTTGACACATGAGTCTTTGAGAGGGTTTTAGGCGACTTGAAAGAGGGATCGTTTAAAAGTATCTGGCAACCTTCTGGCTACCTTACTCTCGAAGACTCGTCACATGGAAACAACATGGCAGAGAGTACGACAAAATCAAAACTGGAGTTGGTGACCAAGAACATCAGGCCATTTCCTGATTTTCCAAGTGAAGGAATACTTTTCAGGTAGTAGAGTCTACGCTTCTTGGACTACATTATTTCACAAATGGCTAGCTAGTAGTAGCGTCGTGAACTTTCCTTCCTCGGGACGCTAAGCATGGGAAGATGTTGTGCCCCTCACCGCCACCACAGCCAGAGGAGTTCCAGTTCAGTGAATACACATAATATGTAGTTTTTCCTGTATTTATACAACAGCATTTGGTGTACTACCATATCATGTATACTATACACTATACTACAGCTACAAAATGCATCCAAAGATTAGATCGTTGTCAATTTAAGAGATGGAACTCAATACTAGTAGGGTAGCCAAATTTACCATTTCGATTTCTGGGGAAGGGTTTGAAGTGTTTCACTCCTATTAGTCCTTCTAGCTCCACTCATTTTGTGCTACCTTGCGCTGGTATTAACAGTGATGTGCAGTCCATATACAGAGACGGGCTAACTAGCTATGACGTATTTTCAAGTGTTCCTCTTTTACAGAGACATTTGTCCTATCCTGAAGAACCCGAGTGCTCTGACTGCAGTGATCGATCTCTTTGAGGACCATGTGAGAATGACATACCCGCAGGTGGAGCTAATCGTGGGTGAGTGAGCAGTCAAAAAAGTAGTCACAGCTTGTGATCAGATTACTACCCATGATACTGTCCGCTAGCCTTGCGAGGTGAAGTTTGCAGCGTCGGGTTAGGGACCGGGTTTAAACTACCCGTACAATTCAAAAAAAGATTCTTAAAATAGAGATTCTTATATCTTATCATAAGATTCTTATGACTCTTATAATATTTCTATGAATATAAAACCTCAAACGGAACCCAGATTATTCTAATAATGCCTGGCATACACATCAATTAATATTTTTTTTCAATGATAGAAAATTGCTTATCTCTGAAAATAGCATTAAATCCTTGCCAATTTTACTACTTTTTCAAAGTTGTGTTAAATACTCTCAAATTGACACCATATTATTTTAAGAATGCCTGGCATACTTCCACACCATTGAATTTTTCAATACACATTTTATTAAAAAAAGAAACAATCACTGAAAATAGCATTAAAGCCGTGCTAAACTTTGACCAATGGCCACACAGCTGCAGGTAAACCAGGAGCTAATCTGTGGTTTGATTGTGACAGGATAACCAACGTGTATTTGCTTTCTATATCAATATGCTCTCCACCAAATGCATCACAGGACAGCCAGGGGGACAGGAAGGGACCAGGAACTCTGTGTGGTCCGTCATAGGAGACCAAAGTCCACTTGGGTCCAACATTGTCACACCAGCGACCAGGTTGATGTTGACAGCTCCACCCCCCCACACCACAGGGGAGGTGAGCAACAGAGAGAAGAAAGTATAATTAGAGAATGCAAAAGGTTGAAAGAGTTACAATAACAGTAAGGGTGAGGTCCCCACCAGTCAAGTGTGAATTAGTGCAGCAGTTAAGCAAACAAAATAGTTTTTGATGTAGCCCTAAACGCCTAGTAAGCACCAGCTCCAGCAGCACCAGCAAACACAGTGATAATAGCAACATATCTCCCGCTGGCATGAAGGTCAGAGTACAGTATTACAAGTGAATAGACAAAACAAACAAAAAAACATTCAGTCAACAACATCTACTCCCAAACTATATAATGTAGAGACACCCACAGTACTTGGATTACTGATGTTCTTTCTTCAATATAGGGCTGTCATTGATACACAGTTGATCACAAAAGGAATTTAATTGTAAATGATTAATAGGATATAATACATTTAAAGATAATAACGCATTACCTTTTTTTTATTTAAAAAGCTCATACGAAATCACAGATTTCACCAGTCAGACAGAGAATAGGTGTGCAACATGCAAGCAGTCTGTCATTTCCCTTAGAAATGTCTCCCTTCGAAATTGAAAAGCAAAACTCTGTTCTCCCAGGCATTAGCCTGTAATAAGAAACCTCTCCTCATACAAATGCCACATTTAAGAGCAGGGTGGTGGTGTTCTACGCATTTACATGTTATAGTTTAGTTAAGGGCTACTTGGGTGGCAGTGAAAGCGAGGGGCCTCGACGGACCAGACCCGGGCGGCAGAGGCTGGCTCTGGGGCGGTGGAACGTCACCTCGTTGGGGGTGAAGGAGCCGGAAGTGGTGCGGTAGATGGAGCACTACCAGATGGATCTGGTGGGGCTTACCTTGTCCTTGACGCACAATTGTGGCTCTGGATCCTGACTCCTGGACAGGGGATAGACTCTATTCTTCTCTGGGGTTGACCAGGGTGTGAGGCGAATAGTGAGGCGAATAGTGTTTGGGATTACCCTTTGACGTCTGAATGTTACAACAACTGCTACTGTCAATAATACTCTTAAAATGCACATATTATTTTCACTATAGAAATATTAGGCACTTTTTAGGCATGCATATCACAGTAATTTCATGTGCTCTTGGGGGCCCTCTGGTAGCCACAGGGGGCTTAAACAGCTGCTTTGTTCGGCATATTGCTGTAGTTGCTCCATTCAAGATCGATGTCGGTACGCTGTCATATTCCTGTGCTCATGCCACTTCCACACGTTGTGGCGATTACATTTTAGATAATTTGCATGCTCTCTGACTTGTATCTGTCATCCATCTTGAGAGGGGACAGAAGGTCACGTGGGAGGGATTCACTTTATGAATGAACCGCAGCCTTGCCCTACACTGGAACTATAAATGTAATTACAGGACATTCTCGTAACACAAATAAGGTGTCACCTGTTTCACTAGACAGTTCAATGTTACAGAATCGTAAACTTTCTCTGGGGTTGTTTTTGGATATGGCATGGTCAATTATTACAGATCATGGGCTAGTTATGTTAGACCTTGTTGTGATGTGTTTCCATGGTGTGCAGGTCTGGATGCACGAGGGTTCCTGTTTGGGCCCCTGTTGGCCCAGAGGTTAGGAGTAGGGTTTGCCCTCATAAGGAAGAAGGGAAAGCTGCCTGGACCAACCGTCTGTGTGTCCTACACCCTTGAATACGGCAAGGTAAGAAACCCAAACTTTCAGTGGCAATGGTGATCTCCCATTCATGTAATCTAGTCTTCGTAAGGCACTTGGAGATACAGATGATGGGTAAGACTGCTTTGCCTGTCAGTTCTTGAAGTGCAATGAAATGTGACAGTGACAGTAGTCATTCTGGTGACTGTAGCTCAAATGTCTCAAACCCTGTTCCTGGAGAGCTACCTGCTTGTTGGTTTTTGCTCCAACCACACTTATTTGATCTGATTCAACACTTGTTACCCGATCAACCAGCTAATTAATAGAATCAGGTGTTGCTAGATTAGTGTTGAAGTGAAAACCTACAGCAGGTAGCTCTCAGGAACACAGTTGGAGGCCCCTACTGTTGCTGTCGAGCAGCAGTCAATTGCATGTTGTGTTCCTCTAGGCAGAGGCTGAGATCCAGGAAGATGCTGTGTCTGCAGGGCAGAAGGTCCTCCTTATTGATGACCTGCTAGCAACTGGAGGTGAGGGTCTCACTGAAATATGTTGATAGCTTACAACAAAAACATTTGTGGCTTTACAACTGCATGTGTTGCAGATTAGCCCTACCTGCTACCTAAAAGGCCTCGATAAGCCTCAATATTGTTTTTGTCTTCCTGTCTGTTCTTCTCATCTGACAGGGACGCTGTACGCTGCTTGTGAGCTGATGAAAAAGCAGAAAGCTGATGTGCTTGGCTGCTTGGTGGTCATCGAGCTCAAAGACCTCAATGGGGTGGAAAAGCTGAAGCCTTTCCCTCTTTTCTCACTGGTACAATACTGAGGGACTGTTTTCCCTGTATGGTGAAATGGGCCCAAACATGCCACCAATAAGAAACAAATGTCTCTCAAATACATTCATATTAGTCATAGTTCTTCCACAGTGACAGACAATCTCAACTTCCTACAAATGCCCCACAATATACTCACCTAAAAAAAGGTTTATAAAAGTGGATTGCTTCAATGTTGTACACCACTATTGAGATATCCATCGTTTTCTCTATTCAGGTGATGCACATTCATCTTGGGCATTCATTTAAGTCTTAATGTTCCCACATTGGTTTATTTCACAGGAAATGTCTTGACAATTCATGCACTATACCTATAAAAGTTAGCCTTTTGCATTCCATTAATTTGTATGCAATTAGTATCAGTATGAACTTTGCCTTTTTGGTTATTAAGACATGTTTCAATAGTGTTAAAACGTTTCTCAATAAAGGTTCATGTTAAACTAAGCATCTCACTTCCGTGAAAGTTTTACTTATCAGTTTACTCATTTGAATGTCTTGAACACTGATTAGGGTTTCACCATTCATTTTAATGTATTTAACTTAATGCTGAAACAGGACTTCAACATGGATGACCACTTAACAGCAGCCCACAGCTACAAGTAAAAAACTAAAGTCAAACCACAAAAAAACATGGCTGTTTTTTCTTAATGTACACCACCCATCAATTATACTGTTGCACTTAAAAAACCTACAATAATGAGTAGAAGTAAAAGTTGGAGGCAATTGTATCTTTATTAATTATAAAACAAATCCACTGAGGCTGCAGATTTACTCGTTTTTACTTGTTTTAGAATGCACATTGAACAAAGCCTGTAATTAAAACTTAAGATAAAGTCTGGTATATATATTTACACTAATCACCTTCTCCATTTCACCTCTATACATTTAGTCCATCTTTAAGTTCTAGAAACGTCCATTTGGCACTCATGGGTGATTGGACAATTAAAAGCAATGTGGTGGCAATGAGAACCATTTAGAGATACTGTTTAGACAAATCAAATCCCACATTTTGATGTGGATGTTGGAGGAGAAATTGTGGCAATGTTCTCAAATTTCAGACCAGTTCCTCCTCTTTCATCTTGTGGTTGAGTTTCTGCAGAACCATGCTGAGGTCCATGGTCTTGTTCAGCTTGAGATAAAAATCCTTTCTGATTTTGTGAACGACCAGCCACTCAGGGGTCAGCTCTGCCAGCAGTCTGAGGTGTTTCTCCATCTCCCCTGGAAATTGACAAAAGAAAACGCAAATGCACATTTAAAAAAACATGGGATTGGTAGCATTGCTCAGTCCTGTGCATGCTCTGCTGAGATTGTACATGTACCTGTGCTGAGAGCGGAGCGGTAGCTGGAAACCATGCGGTTGCACGTCAGCTCCATGGTGAGGGCAGGCTTCTTCTCGGCCACAAAGACATTCCTCAGGATCCTTGCCAGCTCGCAGAGTCGTGACAACATCAGCAGGCGTTCCTCCTGCAGGGGGTTCCGGGTCATGGCAACTTGCAGCTTCTGAGCCTCCTTAGTACGTATCTGAGATCACAGGAAGATAGTATCATTATGTATAAATACATCCACAAATGTGGAGTTTGCCTCGATGTAGAAGGTGCCAGATGTATGAGATGAAACCTGAAGACCACCATGGGGCTACAGGACTATGGCCTACCCTCTCTAGCAGGGACTGGGACACTCCTTTGAGGGCACTGGGGGTTTCAACAGGGTTCGGCCCTGGGGCAGACTTAGGAGTTGTGTCTGGCTGTGGAGGGACCCTCTCCAGCTCTTTGGCACGGGCAGTCTCTGCAGTCTTCAGGGCCATGTTGGCCAGAGCCTTCTCCATCTACAAAACACAGATCACACTGTCAGCAGCACAGACGCATAAATGACTAAAAACTGTAGCCCAAGGCTGGTATGGCTGTACCTTGGGGGTCATGATGGAACGGGCCTTATCCAGAACCTCCTGAGCTGTGGTCAGCTTCTCTGTCTGAGGGGGCTGTGGCAGGAAGCTGGGTTGGGGCTGGGGCACCTGGTCTACATTGAAGCGGGGGTGCCAGCGGGTCAGCTTGTCATCAGGGACTGTAATTGGGGGTTTCAGCGAGGACAGGAACACCTACGGTACACACAGCAGAAGGTTAGACTGATTAAAGTTGGATTTGTTTTCACTGGCTAGTGAAATGGTCCGTTTGACACAAATGGCAATGACTAGTAACAGCACTCTTCTGTTTATTGAAAGAAAGGCAATAGCTTTTGTGATCATTATAAATTTCAGATGAGTTGCATGGGTACAGATAATAGTAGCAGAAATAAAAGGCCAAAGCTGCTGTTAATAGAAGTGTGTATGTGATTCCTAACCTTGTGGTGCTCCTTCACCATGTTGACCAGGCTCTTGTGGAAGATATGCCTCCGCTCCAGTTGGCGGGAGGCCGACAATGTCGGCCGCGTCTCTTGTTTCCCCGTGCCCTCGGAAACTTCTAGAACAGGCTCCAAGGTGAGCTGGTAGCTCGACTTCTTGAGGGTAGAGCTGAAGGTCGGGATGTTCCTCTCCTGGCGGAAGGTGTAGGCTGATGGATAGACTGTCTTGATCTGGCCAACATGAGTCTCCTCAAAACGCCTGGTTAGAAATATCAAGTCAGCATCTTCCAGAACGTGAAAAGAAAAAAAACGTACATACAATTTCAGTGTGTACAAACGCAGATGTTTGGGTCTTGTTACCTGCGTGTCATGTCCTCGACTCCCTGTTTGAGCTTAGCAAAGGTGACAGTTTCTAGGCGGTTGAAGAGCATGCCTGTAATGGTGTCCATGCTGCGGAACGTGTCAGCCAGCAGCTTGTAGTGGTAGGGCAAACTGAGCCCAGGAGGAATGTCCTGTGCTAGGGTGTGGTACCGCTGATAGCTTGGTTGCTTCTCCCTGTAGGACAAGTGGAGAGGAGAGTTGTTATCAAGTCACTAGAGAGCAGCAGCAGCAGCAGCAGTTACTAACAGCAGCATTGATAAAACTGACTTCTCTTCTATGAGGGTCAAAGCAGTAATTACATTCAATAGCAACAAAGCACTTTCACTTTGCATAGACAGGATTCTTTTAATCATCTTTGCACTCAAGAACGTGTATAAAAGTGTCAGTTTAAATGTACTGAAAATAAGAATAAAATACAAATATTCCAAAAGATTGCCATCTTACTCTTCCTCTGCCGGTGGCTGGGCTTGGTCCTCAGTAGCCCTGACCTTCCTCTGCTCGGCCCGGGCAGCAAGTTGTCTGGCACGGGCTAGCTTGGCCTGGAGACCTGGGGCAGTAGCCACAGCTTCAGGGGCTGGGGAGGGTGAAGAGGAGAGCTTCTCCGCCTGGGCCTTGATCTTCTGAAGCCGAGCCTTAAGGGTGGTAACAGCATCTTTGGAGAGAGCCTGGTGGCAAAAGCAACATGTATTAAGCTTGCTTAAGAGTCATCTTCTACATTACAGTAATGATTTCCCCCTCGTTTTGCATAATTGCTTTGTAGTTACTGTGATTCTCAGGTTGAAAATGCAAACACGGTGTACATGAAAACAAGCCAATCGTGGTTACCTAGTCTTGAGCCTCTTACCTCGTTTCCAGTTGGTGACTTATTGGCTGTGCTCTGGTTACGGTGTTTGGTGGTGGGAGAGTTGGTACCGTGAATCAAGATAGTCTTTGAGTCATTATCAACTGACTGTGGTGAATTTTGAGGCAACAGCAGGACACATTGCTCCACATCTAGCTATTCACAGGAGAGGAGAACAAATAGAAGTAGTCAGTGGATATCTACTAAACTATCCGTCGAATTTAAAATGGTCAACATGCTCGTTAGCTAACCCAACTTTCTTACATTTACGCATTTAGCAGACGCTTTATCTAAAGACAGAGCTTTACAAAAGTGCATAGGTCACTGAACATAACGAGATAGCTATTGTGGGTAACCACACATGAGGCATACATTGTGAAAACCATTATTTTATCTAGTGTACTTCACCTGCTCAATGGATTTTGAGAGGATTAGTTTCTTTCTGGCAGTCTTGACTGGTGTTTTGTCGACGACTTTCACTGTAACGCTTGATTCAACTTGCAGTCGTTTTTTCTTCGCTGTGCTGTGGTCGGCAGTGGTAGAGAACACGGCTGAGCCTAAATCGAACTCCGCGTCCGCACACGTTCTTTTCGGTGTTTTGGGGCTCTCATGCAAAGTGAGCGTTTCAGAGTCAGACCTAATCAGCGACGCTGGTTCAGACCCCACTTTAACAGATGTTGCCTCGTCAATAACTCTCAAAAACTCCTCTTCAATTGCTTTATCCGAACGCGTGGATTTCGACGTGTTTTTCAACGCAATTATGTTCTTCGACCGATTTTGTCTGGTTTTCGGCCTGACTGCTAATGTCGCAGTGTCCACAGCGAGTGCCCCATTGTCCTCGTTGTTGTGTGTTTTCTGTCCTTTAGCACGCGAAGCCCTGGATAAATCACTTTTCTTTCTCTGCACAAAGAAATCGGTAACTCGTGGCTGAGACATTATCCGCCCTCAACGTAGCACGAATTTGTTCACGACGGAACGAGCGACAGAGAGTAGTTTCCACCTCGTCTGATCAACTACACTTCAGTGTCGCGGTTGACCGGAACTTTATTCCACATGAACATGGAACCAAGTTACGCGCGAAATGTGAGCAAACCACGCCTCTTTCCTCCATCCTCCCGTATTCATTGGGAGGTTGATGCCGTATGCAAAACAACCCATTGTTTGTGATTATGATTGGATAAGAGGTTGAATAGCATTTTTTTGTTATGTTTTTCACGGCTCTACTTTTTTACGGCCATGACGCTAATTATTTAGCATACTATTTGATGAAAATGATTTTTTACTTTTCATCGTTACATATTTATTCTATTATTTGGTGCATAGTTGATTGTTTAACATGGCATATCATGTAGCTATATTATAATCGGTTCGGTTTCAACTGAATAACTCGTACTTCATCACAGAAGTACAGTCGTAACACCACTGGAGGGCGCCATTAACATTCAGATAGTGCTGGCCTCAGTGAAACACCTTTCAGTAGATAAGATGCACTTGTATGTCGCTAGAATATCAATTCTACATGCCACACAATTCTACATGCCACACTTACACACATCTATGATCTAAGTCCAGTCAAGTCTTTTAACCAGCAGTTGTTTATTGACTTGCTGCAAAAACTGCATTAAATAGCCTACTAGTTGACGAATAATACTGTCATCTCACATTTTAAATAATAAGCGTTAAATAATTGAGCTCATTACCAAAGGGGTACTAATTTGACCAAAAATGTAGAACGTCCCCGTGGTAGTGTTATTTTAGAAGATCTAACCTATCCGAGAAGCAAGGTTATGAAGAGTAGAAAATTGAGGAGGAGGCGCCAGACCATGAGCATGAAAGCTCCGGACTCCGACTGAGAGAACAGTTCAACTGTTGCAGTGCTGGTGAATCACTTTTTCCATGAAGATATTGGTTTACATGGAATATTCAATAAAGGGGCAGCTGTGGATTATGAGCAGGGCTTTTAAAAACTTTTTAGTTTTCTTTACAATATGAGGTTATATTAACAACACGTTCAAGAGATTCTAAACAGTAGGCTATGCCTGATGAACATAACATCCATGTTTTATAGTTTGGATAACCACAGTGGATACTTAAACATTAAATTAACTTTTTGGAAATTAATGTCTCGTAATGAATGAAAGCTAGGGTTTGCATGGATTTCCGTCTCTCTTGAAAACCATGTATTCTTGCCGCGGACTGGATTTACTAAACGTTATTGATCTGGAATTGTCCGTTCCGTGGAGGAATGTCAGCGGGACCGTACTGTAGACTGAAGTTGAACCGTACTTTGGGGACACTCTCATGGAGCTTCAGGTGGTGTGTGGATTGTTACACTGCTTTCTGCTGCCGACGGTCTTGTTAGCAGGTAAAGTATAGGCTAAATATGTTCGTCCGAAAGCAATATGTCCGACCGAAGTCACAACATAGGTTATGTTATTGAGCAACAAATGTTTAAGTGGAATCTGGTTTACTGACTGTCAGACCAATTCAAATGTTCTTTTTATGGAGCACTGACTTTTGAAGGTGAAGGCTAACGAATGCAATCCATACTTTACCAGGTTAGCTGACATCTGTTTTAAGCTTTTAAAATAATCAGGTGTTTATTCTAGACACACCCTCAGGTCTGCTTCCTCCCTGACTAGAGCCTCTCTTTAGCCCTAACTCCCCAAACACACACACACACAACCTAATTTTCCATACAGTCAATTTACTAGACCCAACTAGTTGTGTTGTGTTGTGTCCCAACACAAACGAAATACAATAAGTGAACACACATCGTCATTCGTGAAATTACGGTTCACTGTTCTCTCAAATGTGACTAATTGCAACTACCTCAACCAGCTCTCCCCTAAATCTATCAATCATTGTGACCATTTCTCTCTTTTATCTTAATTGAAAACCCAACAGTTCACTGTCAGTTGTGAAGCTCAGTCAGGTCATCAGCAGCTCACTGTGTATTGTGAAGTTCAGTCATCTGCTCTGAGGCAACCAATCACAGCCTTACAGATATGTTTAAGACATTTTAGACTCTAAAATCTGAAGTTATTGTGATTGTCCTGAGGCTGGGGAGTAGCTTTCGCAGGGTGAAATCCTGTCAGGGCCTGTAACCTCTGTGAATACAATGGGGTTCTGAAGATTGCTTCACCCACAGAGGTGTTAACCAGTCCACTCAGTCCTAATTAGTCACTCGACAGAAGGATATGTGTAAGGTCTTAACAAGAGCCCCATTTCAAATGATCTACTCAGCACTCCCCTGTACGACTGTGTTTGAATATCAATACAGTAGCAGCCTGTCAATTACACTCCAATGGCTGCCTGTCAATGCACTTAGTGGTGCACATAGTCCTGAAAGGACTATGCTGATACCTTCTCTATCAGCCAGCAGCTGGCATCATAGGGTCTGACTCTTTACTGTTCAGCCCAACTGGAAGACACATATTGCTCAAGTGGGGCAAACTGGATAGACTGCTGATTTAATTTTCAAATAAGAATAGAGAAGCAGTTGATCACAAGGGATACGCTAATCATGTGCCTGCAGGGAAGTCTGCTATGATGATACTAAAGTTAGTACAATGTGTTGTGGATTTAATGTCTTGAATAGCCCCTGTAGGCCTAGGTGTGTTGGTTTGTATGACTGTTGCAGTGATGAACCACAGGATTAATCCTCCAGCTGTTGTGGACTGCAGGAGGTTCCCTACCAAGGCCATTAATAAACTCGCAATAACTTACCCACTGTAAAAAACTCACTCAGAGGAGACAGGGACGGAGCACCACTTGGTGTTTCTTTCTCTCTTTCTATTTCATAAATAATAGAAAGAGAGAATAGAGGGAGAGAGATTGTCCTTGTTAACCTCACAGATGATCAGTTAATGGTCTTTTCAGAAGGTCAACACGAGCCATAAGATTGTCTGGACACACCTTCCTTCTGTCCTTTAGCTCATGCCAAATATGTACTTTTATTTGCTCCACTAAGTGCAGTTGTAGAGGAGGAGTACAAATGTAACTGGACTGGGACAATCTGGACAGAGTATGGGAGCAGGATTGACGGAGAATGGCAAAGGAGAATGACTTAACATGTTGCCCCAGCTTTCAAGTACTGGCACGCTCGATGCTAGCTGGTGTTCAAAGTCATAAACAGCATGGTTGGCCTGCTCTCTAAGGCCTGTGGCAACATTACCGTTACCCCACCTAAGCCCATGTTGTTTATAGAGACCTACAGAGAACGTTATACTGAAAGATTGACTAGGGATGAGATTATTAGGAAACACATTGTGTGTGCTGTGTTTGAGTTTCATAAGACATCTTAATGGTGTTGCAAGACAAGAAAGGGTGTGTTTAGGGCTATACCTGCCTATGTTGGTGTTTGTGTGCATGTTATGTAAGTCAGCACCAGCCCTTGGGCATCATGGCCAGGCTAGCTTTCACAGCTCAGTCTGAAATGCCCCCTGTATGTGAGAGTATCGTAACCACAGCCCTTGTGACCAGGGCTGGACTAGCCTCCATCCTTGCGTCAGCACTAGTCTTGCATTATCAACTACCCACTAGAGGCCATCTGTTTACAGGAGCAAATGGGCTAGAAAGCTACCAAAAAATTAGCTTTACCACAACACATTGAGTTTGCAATCCATAGCAGGGCGTTTGTTTTAGTATACCCTGGACACAGCCCAGTCATGTAAAGACCAGCGGCTGTGTCCTCTAGCACCATTTACTTTCCATAAAAACAGGAAATAGGTCCAGCGGGGTGAGCTCAGCAGTTTTCCCATTCGTTACACCAACAATGGAAAGAAACTCAATCCTCTGTTAGACATGAGGTGTCTTTTACAGTCATTGCGATTCTAGGTACTCAACTGACAGCCATGTGATGTATTATTTTTCTTCTGTTGCTTAGCAATGTCCTTAAGGGAGTCTTGACCACACCTTGGTGGTCTCAGATGCATATGCCTGGGATGAGCATACAACTTCACACTCTCTTCACTCTCCCTTATGCTGTCAACTCAAAAAGACACACACACATATGCACACAACGCCTGTCTCTGTGTCTGAGGGGCGTTGATGAGAGCAGCAGATGCGTCTGACTTTGACTCATACTTGGGACTGTTATCAGCGTCTTACAGAGCTGTAGTCACAACAAAGACTAAAGGGGGAAACCCATGTGAGGTTGTAATGTGAGTGAAACCGTGTTTCAGTGAGGACCTTTGTGGTAGTGATAAAAATTGGGGGAGTAGATAGACTGACTGACTCTCATTTCGCATGGCCTCCCTGGGTTCACATGTGTACAATACCTTTAGGTGGACCTCATCCATCATCTCATCACTTTCTCTGGCTCTTATTACATTACATTTACATTTATTCATTTAGCAGACGCTTTTATCCAAAGCGACTTCCAAGAGAGAGCTTTACAAAAGTGCATAGGTCACTGATCATAACAACGAGATATCCCCAACATTGCAAGTAGTCAAACATGAATCATACATTGTGAAAAAAATTACAAATAAGTGCCAAAGGGAAAAATCATAAGAGCATGAAGTTAAACAAGTTACAATTCGACAACATGAATCTAAAAGTGCACCTGTGGAAGAGCAAACAACAGTAAACTACCTCACAGCGAGTACAATAATTGTAATCAGTTACAGCTAACCGACAAGAGCAGCAGCTCTCTAAGTCAGAGTCCGTGTGATCCTGGAAGAAACTAACATCATGTCCAGCAGATCTTTCCTAGGTACCGTTGTATTCCCGGAACAAGTGTGTCTTGAGCCTATTCTTGAAGGTGGGGAGACCTTATCTTATCCCCTCTTCTCCTTCTCATATCTATTTTGTCTCGGTAAACACACACACACACACACACACATTTCTATTCAGTACTGTAAACTCAGGGTTCCCTTTTTCAGGGCGAAGCCCTCCCTGTCAGTGTGTCTATAGGAAGTCATGGCCTGACCCAGACTCCAGTGTCAACTATAATCATGGTCGTGTGGTGGTGTTTGTAGGCCTAAGCCTGACTCCATTTAGATGCCTTCTGGGAAGTCACATTGTCCTGGCTGCTGCTGGTCTTTGTAAAAATTAAATATAGGAGGGGAAATGCTGCTCTGAAGTGCATACCACAGGGAGAGGAAAGGAGGGACTTTTCCAGTCACGCATTTAGATTTAATATATCCTTCTATGCTTGTTTACTATTACCTGAATGAGTAAAATAGTTTTTGTCGCCTACATCTCTGTGTTTAAAGATTACACAGCCACAAGTATTAATACCATTTGGCTTCTAGGTCTGGAAACAACACAGCACATGATGAAAATCTAAACCACTCATGAACTGGCCTTAATCATCTCCAGGTTCTGTTCAGATCTCTGACTGTGACTATAGGTCTTTCACACCTATGAACGAAGTCATCTGAGCACTCCCAGTGATAAGTACATTGGCTGTGTTTAGCATGGATCACTCAAGTCTACTGACCTTAATCTATACATTTCTAATGGTCAAAATTGATCTTCTGGGATTAATTTAGTTATAGAGAACTGGATGGGTTCTGATGGGCCCAGTGAAAAGTGTGTCGATGACTGCTAGTGATTAATGATGATCAATGTTTTAGCAGTTGATCAATAGGCTTACTTTGTGTTTGTCTGTGGGTGTATAGGCCAGTGACTGTGTTTATCAAGAATAACTAATATGATAGGGCCAAACACAAGTTGTGTCATGTTAACATCATCCCTCCATCCATACAGTCATACAGGGACAGGTGTTTGTGAGGCTATGTGTCTCAGGGTACCAGAAAACCTAATCCAGATGTAGGCTCAGGTCATTAAACAGATATTTGTCCTCATTCTGCGCTTGCGGGCCTACAGGTAACCAGATAGTAGGTCTCCAGAGCTGGCTCACCAGCACATACACAAACACTTAACAACATTTTAACGAGGAGCATTGTGGGATGCCACACCTGTTGCATTCCCACCAAGGCGCTTTTAAAGGTGCTGATCCAGGGGCTGGAGCTGAGACTGAGTCTGATTTCCCTGTAAGTCGCTCTGGATAAGAGCGTCTGCTAAATGACTGAATGTAAATGTAATGTAAATGTCTACAGGCGCCAAACAGAGGCTCACCTCCACCTGTCTTCTTCTTGTGTTTCTCAGCACACTAGTCACAATCCTTCTCAGCTAGTCAAATACCATGAGGCTATTTATAGAGGTGGCGGGACCTTGGTTTCTCAATTGAAAAGACCTTGTTCTCCAAATTGCGTTTCAATCAGAAAATGATTGACCCAAATGATGATGATGTGCCTCACTAGTCATATTTCCATCCTGTACCCCAAGCCACACTGCTGTCATAAGAAGGTTTCTGTATCTTTGTACGTCGGAAGTAAGATAGTTGTTGTGAAGTTTAGTTAACATTTTTCACTTCAAAGGTACCATCCCTTCTCAACTGTATCTAGGTCATTATGGCAGCCTTTCCTGGAATTGTTGGCCTAGTGAGAGTTGGCAATCAGACCTGCGAGGCTGTGTGTTACATTCTCCCTTTTGCATTCCTCTGTCTCACTTGCCCTGACAAGCCTCATAGTCTGTATTTCTAGTTTGCTCTGGTAACAAGATTACAGTGTCCCTTTCGGTATGCGATGAACTTCATGCCTCACTGTACTTCTTTCAAATCTGTCTATCTCTAATTTTACCTCTCACCTCTCTCGCTTTCTTTCTTTCTCTCTCTCTCTCTCTCTCTCTCTCTCCTCTCTCTCTCTCTCTCTCTCTCTCTCTCTCTCTCTCACTCTGTCTCTTGCCTAGGGAAGGGGACAACAAAGGAGAGATTGGATGAAGTTGAAGATAGTTTTTGTTCAGTGTTAGCATGGAGCTGCAATATCACAAGGACTCTGACTTAGAGAGCTGCTGCTCTTGTCGGTTAGCTGTAACTGATTAAAATTATTGTACTCGCTGTGAGGTAGTTTACTGTTGTTTGCTCTTCCACAGGTGCACTTTTAGATTCATGTTGTCCAATTGTAACTTGTTTAACTTCATGCTCTTATGATTTTTCCCTTTGGCACTTATTTTTGTTTTTTTTCACAATGTATGATTCATGTTTGACTACTTGCAATGTTGGGGATATCTCGTTGTTATGATCAGTGACCTATGCACTTTTGTAAAGCTCTCTCTTGGAAGTCGCTTTGGATAAAAGCGTCTGCTAAATGAATAAATGTAATGTAATGTAATGTAATATTATGTGAGGAAATTTGTTTTCTGAAATACATAATTTTGCACTCACAAAATTCCAAGTACTAAAGTACAAGAAAGCACATATCAAATAGGATCTAAAGACCCAGAGCCAGGCTGGCCAGCCATATCATATTTCGAATCAGCATTATTGGCCAAGTATGTATATACAACAGACATTTTACAGCAGCCTCCCTATTTTGCGCGTCACGCTTAATGCTACTTTTGTTTTGGACTATGACGAGACGCAGTGAGTCTTGCGCAGTGGTTGTTGTTGGTGGTGGAGAGAGTACATCTGCAGTGAGAAGTGAGAACATGGTTCTGTTATCACCAGCACGCACATGTCTGTGGCCTGTTCTCTCTGTTTTTGGAGGGTGGCAGAGAGGTGTGGGTGGAGTGTACTCAACTCTACAACTATGGTCGAGGAAATACTAAATGCTAACTTTACAGCATGGTGAAAGTCCATATATATGTCGGAATGACTCAATAATCTTTTATTCATAATTATAGTCATCATTTTGTTTCATGTAATCTCTTTGTTTGCACAGTGAACAAAGAGCATGATTCACCATCTTCCTTTTCCCTCAGTACTATACCAGTCCTCCTAGTTTCAGAAGAACCCTAAAGAGGAAGTGAGAATTTAGATAATGTGAATAGAAAACGACTTGACAACAGAAAATCTAATTCCATGCCAGCTCATTTGTTAGAAACACAGTTTCTAAAGATGAAGTGGTTGTTGGTTTCAGCCTGACTCAAAAGTACACAGTCCCCTGACTTCCTGAAACTTTCAGGAAGTCAGGGGACTGTGTACTTTCCCTGACCAGGAGGGCTTGAGTTACTTCTTGTCTTATTCACACACCACTCATTCACACACGTTCTCAACGGCACTTGAGTTTGTTGTCATTCCTGTGGCAGGGTGTCTTTCAGAGAGACAGGACACTCCACAGCCTTGCGCTGTGTTGTGGCAGAGTGGTTTTGTCTGGCTGTGTGTGTTTAGGCCTCCCATTGTCCAAGGGAATATACATGAATGTCATATGCTTTTGGATCAACCTCTCCTAAGCACTTGTTATAATAACTCTACGTCTAGTGTGTGTATGTGTGTGTGTGTGTGTGTGTGTCTGGGTTAGTTGAAGAAAAAGCTTACCATCCTCTAACTGCAAGCACACAGGGAGATGCTTCGTTTCAGGTCTCCCATCTCAGAACTGTGGGAAGGTGCCAGAGGATGTCTAGGGGTGTGTGTGTGTGTGTGTGGTGTATAATGGTGTTGACCCAAAAGCTGTGGATGTGGCCATGGTAGTGAGGTCCAAACTATGGTTTGTGGCTGTTTCAAACTGTCTCAAAGGCGTGTGTCCATACTGACTGATTGTCCATTAGCTTTACTAGTCTCATAAAGTCGGAAAGTTATCTGATTACGGCATGTGTCAAAGTAGAGGCCCTGTGCTGTTTAAACGCACAGTTAAACTCATAATCACTTCCAGCAGCCATGGTCTCTCTCTCTCCTCTCCTCTCTCTCTCCTCTCTCTCTCTCTCTCTCTCTCTCGTGTGTCTCTATTCCTTTCTCAGCTGGCAACATGGAAGACATCCAGCAATGGGAAACAGCAACCTCTCTTTATGTTGTGTATTAGATATTAACGTATTTAGCCTGACTCTAGCAAATGAAGAGAAATGTCTTCATTACGGATCAGTCAGTTCAAACTTCTCCCTTACCAACAGTAGTGGTAAGGGAGAAGGAACTGGTAATGGAACTGTAGTCAACTGAAGGTAATAGTTGTGCTTAACCCTAGGAACTTCTGGTGCTGCCAGGGAAGAATGTGGAGGATCGGGTCCAGCCAATAGTAGCTTTTGCAAGGAGAGCAGACACCAGCACAGGCCCCTGGGGCTTAATCTGGCTCTCTCTGCCAGGCTGACCTCTTAGAGTAGTTGAGACAGCCTTTAGTGTAGATGGTAGGTTTGGGACTCTAATGTAGCTTTAATGGGGTTAATGAGTGCTAAGTGACGATAAGGTGCTGATATGCTGTTGGTGTGAATGCCATTTGTGATACTGTCAGTGATGTGTGCATTTGTGTGTGTACATGGGGAATAAAAGAAAGCTGTAGTCATGTCAGTTTGAATCCAGTTTTAGTGCAGTATTGCTTGCAAACTCTTGGTTTCCCTGATCCCTGACTGGAATGAGTACTGACTGACTAATTGTCTCACAGACCCCTATACAACTCCCAAATCTCTCTCCTCTTTCCTCTCTGCCCTGTCTCTCCACCCTTTCTCCCACCTGGTTGATGACTGATCCCACAGCACTCCCCCCTCTTTCTTACGAGTCTCGTTTCCCCTCCCACTTCCTTCTTTTTCTCCCTACTCTTTCTTGTTTCCACCTTTCTTTTTTTCTCTCCCTCCCCTTTCCTTCTTCCCTCTGTCCTCCTCTGTCTCTGACCCATACATACAGCTTACATACTTGTAGAGAGAGGTCAGTATGAGGGCCAACACTGGGCCTCTGGAGGCACTGAGGAGGGAGGTTTGAAGTCTTTCTTGAAAAAATGGTTTTCATGTCACCAGGACTAAATGGTTAAACAAACGGGGAGAGAGAGGGGGGGAGCAAGTGTGTGTACAATTTCCATGGGCTGGAAGCTTTTTTCACCTAGACCTGACCTGATGACTGTTCTCCCCATTTCTCATGTTTTCCCTCTCCCTTCCAATCTCTCCATTCCCCCTTTTCTCCAGCTAGAGGTTATTTGTCGTTTCCAATCTGCTTTAATGGCGCTGCTCTAAGCCGGCTGGCCTATGTTCCATCTCTCTGCGGTCGCTGCTTGTCCTTAGCCAATAGAAGCCTTAGCCATAGCGTGCATTTGAAACTAGAACATGAGTCGTGGCTAGTAAACACCAGCAATCACAGGGTCTCTTGGTGTATTATCTGTGACAGCGTTTGGTGGTCTGACTTCTTCTAAGCATTCTCCTCTATGTATTCCTGTTTGAAGAACTATGGACTTTTTCGAGGACTTTCTGTTGGCTGAAGTGTTTGAAACGTCAACTTTCAAAATACGTTATGTTGTCTTGTGGTGATTCTGCTCACTTTCCAAGGAGTTTCCATATCCCTCTGGAGGCACGTGGTGTTCCTCAAGTGTTTCATCAAGTTTTGCAATAGCTGCTGTCTTACCCCTCAACTGGTGGAGTTGAGAAGTGCTGAGTGGCGCTAATGTGGGGTAAGCAGGGTGAGGTGCCTGGGGTTTGGCTCTCTGCCCATCAGATACACAGACTCTTGGCTCTACACGCTGAGCTGACACGCCTCTGCACAGCAGGGTGGACAGATCCCATCTAGGTCTGCCACTGGCTTTTATTATGTCAGCGGGCCATGTTGTCTGAGATAGAAAGGAATCCTGAAGCCACAAGTGTAATCTTAACAGCAGTTAAAATGACTGTCAGATAAGATGAAGGAGGAGGTTGGGGAAAGTGTAACCAGTCTTAACTTCATCATCAGAGGGGGTGAGCCTTGGTTGGAGGCTGTTTTTTGGACATGCACTGAAACTGAGTGTAGGAGGTCCCTCTTTCTTCTGGTTTGAGGGATCTAGAACTTACAGTTCATGGGGCTGTGACAGGGACAACACATGAACACCTGGGGCTGGTGCTTGAGACTTGGACCAGAGTTAGGATTACCATCCACTATCCACTGGCTAGGATACAGATCCTCAGTCAGTGTAATGCTCCTGACTTGAGGTTACCATCCGCATTGGAAACTGCTGCTGGTTTGATTTGGTCCTGGCAAGCACACACCATGGATGTGGAGTCTGTGGGAACACAGCCCTGATCTAACGCTGATAGGGGATTAGGTCACTATGGGCTCTGAAAGGGATAAAAGGCTTGGCCTTGGATGGTAAACCATCTCATCCAGAGACAAGCTATCTCCAGCCCAACTGTCTGCCTACACAGCCCGCTGTATGATTCTGAAGTCAAGTATAAAAACAAGTCTCATACGATCTCTCCGATGTCTTCTTCAGAGAATAATAATCCTGCCATTATAGTCCCGCTCATTACACTCTTAAAGCCAAACAACATCAGCCCTGTGTTTCGAAAAAACATTTGTTGACAGATTAAAGTTCCCTGCTTCTTATAGGCCTGTAACTGTGGTTGTAACGAGCTACATATAAGGGAAACTGGTCTCCGCCCGCATGATGGGAACACATAATGTCTCTGTTCAGTGGAGGAGGAGAAAACCAAGGATGAGGAGGAGGTTTGCTGAGAAATGTTCACGGTTCAAGGACTTGTCCACTCAATGTCAGTTAATGTTTGTTTCCAGAAAAGGATTCCAGAAAAGCATCAGAAGATGTACAGTAGGGTGTTGGGTGAACATTTTGAGTACATTCCTTCAGGACAAATTAGAGGTTGAAACTGAATTTAGGTGGATGTGAAGTATGAATGGCACCTCTACATAGACCATTCGGTCACACACACACAAGCACACACCGTGGAGGTGCGTCACAGCCCTAGCTCTGCGGCATGCTGTTGGTTTTTCCAAATCTGAATTACCATAATTTCCTGAATCCATCTGATGCATGGTGTGAGAGGCTGTAGCGAAAGAGACAGGGTGATAGAGACTGAAATTATTTGGAGAGAGAGCTTTTCTCATAATGAGAGAGAGCAGAAGAGAGGTGTGGCAAGCTGACCTGCTCCACTAGCCCAGCTACCTGCTCCATCAGCCAGGCAGGACAATGAAAACACCAAAAGAGGGAGCCAAAAAGGTTCAGGCAGGAGGACTGAGTAGTTTTGTTAACCGATACTTGCACCACATGGTACAATACATCATTGTAATATTTGATTTGGCGTATGGTTGTGTTCGCAGCGGCTCACTGCCGCACCCAACGGAGACGCCGTCTCCTGAGACACCGTCTCGATATCCGGGCAGAGAGCAGCGACCGCATTCCCCCTGAGAAAGAAAAAGAAGAACCAGACAAAAGGAGGAGGCCGGGGAGGTGGAGGCCGCAGGAGACCCAGAGCGTCTGTGTCGCACTAGCAATGCAGGAGCCGGGATCCCAGCTATATACCCCGCCCTATTATGTGGGTGTGCCTGATGCGTGATGACGATTTGCTAGTCGCGCTAGGTCTCGCGTCCCCTGCATGAACCCGGCTTTGCTTGTTTTTTATTCTGCAAGAACAAAACGTTTTTAATTCAAAAACCGATTTCTTTCAGTCTTGTCACTGGTGTTTGATGGGTATGTTTGATGTACAGAGACACACACCCACACATACACACTCCTTTACAGAAACATTTAGAAAACCAGAGCCTGTTCATTTGAAAGGGGATCTAACAAGTTGCAATAGTGGAATGTTTGGATCACAACAGTGAGGAGCCATAAAGCAGCAGCAGTGATAAGCACAGCAGGGGCTTGATTTGTTCAACCAGGGTCCACTGCTGTTTACTGTTAGTCCCTCCCTGCTGCCTGGGGATAGGTTGACCTCAGATAGTTCAAAGGTCATAGGTTAGACAGTGAGATAGTGCAGGACATGTCTGTGTATGAGGGTATGTGTGTGAGTAATAACCTGTGTCATTAAGATAAGCGGTTGGTTATCGTTCTACCTCATTTTACAAACAGCTGGTTGCGTCTGTCTGTGTGTGTTTGCACCGCAATGGTGATTTTGTAATAATCCGTCATTTTACAACAGCGAACACAATGGGAAGAGAGAATGAAAGTCTGCTTCTTCTGCAGCCCTTTAGTGTTTCACACATGTTCATGTCACGCCTATTACCTCATTACTTCAGGCGTTACTACGGCAATGAGTTTACTGAGTCATAACAGTGGCTCCCCTGTCCCCCCAGGCTGTCAGCCAATCAGCAGCCAGGATCAGGCCAAACAAAATCCTCTTAGGGATCCCCAGATGAGATCATATAACCTGGTCAGTAGTAGATCTAGTGAGCTCTCTACAGACACAGCCACAGAGGGGCCCTGGTCATAGTCCTACCATGGCTAGTGTTATAGAATCTGGGATTTTTCCGTCAACGTCCACATGAAAAAGAGAAAGGAACTGTTTAAGCTGTATCACAGTGGGAGACTCCTTTCCCACTCACAATTAACCCAGGGGCAATGCACACACTTTCCAGGCAACCCCTCACACTAGCTAGCTAGATTACTCTCACTCACGGGACAAAGAGTGTCTTTGTTCCTCCATTCAGGCTCTGGTAATTATAGATCTGTAGCAGACATGTCGAGCGTGAGCGACACCCTGTGGGCCTAGCTCCAGTCATGGGGTACTGTTACTGTACTACACATTGTATCTTCTTGGACTGGGTTCTCCTGAGCTGTACTTGACCCAGTCACTCTCCCCTGACCACATATTGTATAGTAAATCTTTACTAGGATCTGTTTAAGTCTGATATAATAGTGTATATGGTGTTTGACTGAGACAGTGGTCTCTCTCTGCCACTAACTGTGGTGTCTGTTTGTTTCCCCAGCCTGCCTGTTTCGCTACAATGCCCTGTCCCTGGTCTACCTGCTTTACCTCCTACTACTGCCCTGGTTCCTCTGGCCCAACAAACACACACTCAGAGGTAAGATCAACTACACAATCTTGTTTGTCTAGGTTGCCTGGCTGTCTGACGTTGCTGGCTAACTGGTTTACTAGCTAGCTAGATGGTAGTTTGCCTGTCTGTCTCTTCATCTATCTGTTGTGTTGGTTGGTAAACAAACAATGTAAGTTTTTCGTGTTCATAGATAATGCCAATGATACATTTTCATATGTTGTCTGAGTTTGTCACATTAAAAGAGTGTAATCTTTGGACTTGTCCCATGTGAGTCCCATGAAGGGTGAAGCATATTGACAGTAAATTCAAATGAAGACACATGGTGTTAAACACACAACTTTAAAAGAAAAACCCTTCTGATTCTTTCCGGGAATCAGGCTGCTCACTTACACCGCACATTAAAACAATGACCCAAGCAGACATGAGGATTTCAGTCCCTTTTGGAAAGAATCTACTAAGCTTTCCCTCGTCCCTTTTAAGAAACATCCTACCACCCATCCTGAAAACATACCTGACCTGTGTTCTGACTGCCAGATAGAGAATTGTCCAAGCAAGCCCACCCACAATTAGGCAGTTCAATCTATTTATATGTATTACTTTATTTATGATCTCAAATGAGCAAAGCAGTTATGACGTAAGCAAATAACAAATTTAAGGATGGGTGGATAGGTAGTTATGTGTTTTAGCTTTGTTCTGATATTCATGTGGAAAGTGTTATGTTTAATGGTCAGTATCGTGTTATGGCAGTGAGGCAGGGATTTCATCAGGATTATACAGAGATCGTTGCCATGGAGTCATTACTGTATCACTCCCCTGTTGAGAAGCTATATCCTAAGGGACTTATTTCTCAACGTGTTGTGCTGTTTTCCAACTCCCATTATTAGCCAGTGGTCATGCTGTATTGACCTGCCAGAATCCCTCAAGTGTCATAAAATTCATTTCAAGGTGTTGTCCAACAGGGGGGTATTCCAGGTAGCCGGTTTTGTGAAAACTCTGAGTTGTTTAACCCTGAAAACAGGCAAACTCCGAGGTTTCCGTTCCAGAAAGAGAGGTAACGAAACCTTTTGGTAAGTTGCCATGGTAACTTACGCTGTGAAACTAACCTGCTCGCTAGGTTACTGGTTTGTTCCATGCCAAACTCTGAGTTTTACCTATCCCCTCCCACTTTCCCACTTTGTTTGATAGTGCTGTAATTTATTTGAGCAACATTCTCAGCCCTTGGGTCTTCATCGCTAGTGTTATACGCCATGGACGTGCACACAGTATTGACCAAAAGCTTTTTGGCACTGAAATAAAGAAAAATCATTGAAATTGTAGGATTTGGTCTTCTTCATTGCCTACAAATAGAAATCTAACAATGTAGCCTTGGTTTGAAGGAAGATGGGAAACTGAACAGTATTAACATTAACCAAATAATGCCAATAGCCTACCAATTGCAGTTATTTGACTCTTTGGGTTAAATCAAAGCAAGAATGGTCAAATTAAGGTGAAACAATATAATCATGTAATCATATTGCAAATGAATGAAATCAATGAAGGTTAACTAGGCCTACTCTACCATGACTAGACTACTACAATCACACCACAATCTTGACCCTTTCTTATCAACATGACTATGCTACAGTAAGTTACACAATGAGATGTGAGAGCCATCAAGTTGAGACTCCATCCAGTAACTCCATAGTTTACCATATGAGAGGTGGGGGCAGGTTGATAGCCTTACAAGGTCAGCCTTTTTTTTCTGCCCTAAGTAGGCTACACCATCTCTTGGTCAAAATAGAAATTCAGCAAATTCAACAATTAATATTCATATAGGTTATTGTTCCTACAATTAACATCACTTTTGACCATGCATGCATTCTCCCGTAACTGGAGTTCTAGTAAATCTTTTTCGAGATTAGTCTTTATTCGTCTACCCTAAGTAGGCCTACACCATCTCTTGGTCAGTTTTTGGCACTTTCTTCATGAGGTACAGTTTGTACAACTCATTTATTTGTAAGTATATAGGAATACATGAGATTACATTAGCTACATTTCACAGTTTCACATGCAAAATACACCTGCCATTAAATGAACATCTCACTGTAGCATCCATGCTCTGTTCAACAGGATTAGAATGTGCAAATCGTTTTTATACGATGTAAATAATAGTAGGCTACATGGGGAGAGAACTACCAGCTACCACATAATTCTCTGCATCCATTTCTACGGCAGCAGTCAATGTCTTTTCGTCATCATCATCTTTTGATGAAAAGCATTCTGTTGGGGGAAACTGCTTGAAATAGGCACCAATTGACAGGGGCGCCGAAAAGGGGGGGTAAAGGAGACGGATTCTAGGGGCCCATGATGGAGGGGGGCCCAGAGAGGCCCCTAATGATGATGAAATTATAATACAGAAAAAATAATGACACTAAGTTATTAACTAACACATTCTTTTCATGAGAACCCAAAATCCCTAGCGGTGCCCCTGCCAATTGATATTGAATTAGTATCATGTCGAATATGATTAAAACCAAGGTGACGTCGAGGCTACAATCACAAGCGTATAGCCTAAGCAAACTATGCATTACCTGTTCGTAGTATGTTTTTATATTTAATAAAACATTGAACATGCTATTTTATTAAGGCCACCACTTTTTCTCCTGTAGCCTAATATTAACGGACAGTGGGGTTAAATGTTCAATGTATGGACTGGCTATTACATTCAAATGTATCGGCAGAAATCGTCTCCCACGCCACTTGCATACACTGCTACAGCCCTGTTGCTTTTTTCCGGAATATGAGTAACTCTGAGTTGACGTACTCCGAGTTGAGTTAACTAATTCAAATCAGCTTTTCTGGAAGCGAATTCTCAGAGTTTCCCATGTTAGAGTAACTCAACTCAGAGTTCAGGGTTAATCTCAGAGTTTGTTAAACCTGCTACCTGGAACACCCCCCTGGAAAAGCCTACCCCCCAGGAAGCATATGAACGTTCTGGTTTGCGCCTGCTTTTAAAAAGCGGAGAATTTTCACCGCAAATAGAGGTGCGCTTTCACAGCCGGTTTTTGTACATACCGCAGAATACATAATTAGGCGCACTTTGCGCATCCCCTTCCATATCTTTATGGGAAACTGCCACTTTCCCCTGCCCTGACCCTCCGGTGAATGTATATGCATGACACAGAAAAGCGCAATTTGCCATTTTCAGTTCCCGCGACACGCAGTCTGCGCTTTTACCTCATTGCGGCATGTTTGTACATACCTCGCCATGCTTTTACGCGCAAATTGCGAAACAATTACGCCTGAAGTGGGCGCAAAAGCGTTAGTAGGGCCTACATGAGGCCCTATGTATGTTTGAGAGCTTGAATAGTCTCTAAAACACGTGCTGATGTGGGATGTGTTTTTTCACTATAAATAAATACAAATGTTTTACATGTATTAATTTAGCACACTCTTTTATCCAAAGTGTCTTCCAAACAGTGCTTAGAATCTAAAGGGGATGTGGGACTTAAACCCAGAAATCCAATGTACGCTGCGTAAGGACATGCTTCCTTGGCCTGAGCGGGATCATGTAATAATCTCCTCCTCTTGATTTACACTATTCAAATATTCCTTTTGGAATGAACACCGAACAATATTAGCCTTCTGGAAACACAAGCTGACACAAGTGGGGGGACAAATGCCATAAACGGAGACAACCCAACACATACACACTGATACACACATTCACACACGCCACTGCCCAAACGTACCCCCTTGAGGGTTATTTGTTCAATTTATCAACTTGTTCACGCTCCAGAGCTCCAATGAGCTCTATCCACTTCCTGTATGGTTGGAGAGGGATATGATAAGGCCTGTAGCCAATCAGATACTTTTCCTGCCTCTGAAAACTAAACACAGGAACCGAGCTCATTAAAGATAATAAAAAATCGGATTTCTCAAACTTCTTTTTCTTTGTTCAGTTTTCCGCCCTGATGAAAGGTTCTTCAATTCTGACAATAAACTTAGGCCAGCTGTTTCTCTCTTTCTCTGTTTGTCTCTCTCTGAGACAGTGATAAGCTACGAGTGATATATGGTAAAGTGTGTCAATGGTGATGTTTGTATTAGAAGGGGGGGATCTCATATCTCGGGTAGAAAATAATACATTTTATTATTAGTTATGTTGATGAAGAGGTTTAATAGGAACCAGCTTGTTTGTTCCCTACCTCAAATAATCAGCACTTTTCTTGGCCTGGGAGGCAGAGGGAAAATGCATGTATGGGACAGATGGGATAGGGGTCTGAACCGAAAGAAGGTGGGCTGGAGAGAAGGATGAAGGGAGAGGTCTATATAGATGTAGGAGAAACATCTTCTCCCTTTCCATGGAAATGTAGTATCACCAGCTGTTTGATGTCGGACAGGATCAACCATCTGGGTAATTTGGAGTTCTACTAGTCACAGTTTCCTCTGTGGATAAGAACCTGTGTGTGTTCTATAAGATCAGGGAAACCATGAGTGCATCCTCAAAGACTGAACTAAATGGAAGGTTAGACCATCCTTCCACTAGACTGTAATGCTGTCTAAGGCTGTGTGTCACACTGTAGAATAGAAACCCCAGTGGTCTCACCCTGACCCTCTCACCAGTCACTCACTCTATCAGCCTTGGTTTTACACTAACACCCATGGCCTTGAACACAAACCTACCCTTCCTTCTGTGGGAAATCAGCCCCATATGTTGTCATTTAAGGATATAAGCCCATACATAACAGACAGGACCTAACATACTTTAGAGCCCGGGATAGAAGATTTGTGTTATAATGGCCACAGACAACCCTGACAGATAAAACACTCATAATCCTCAAATACTGTGTCACCCTATCAGCTATCCTTCAGCACTCCACACACACACATCACCTGATCCACTGTGTTTGATATAGCCTTTTCAAAAGACAGTTTTTCCATTGAAAACAGAATGGGTCACTCGCCACCGTTTAAATCCTCTGCTAAAATCTGGCTGCAGTTTACCTGAGCTGATAAGTGAAAGTGCAAATATTGAGCAGATGTCTGTCTGGACGGCGGCAGCTGTGTTGGGGAGTGTGTGTCACCTGTGTCTTCCAAACGCTGTGTGTGAGATTGGAAAGGTTTATTTAGGGGGTGTTCACTGAGCTCTATTGGTGCTGTCTTATCTGTTCCTGTTTGTTCACGGTTGCTATCTCCTCGACCATATCCCTTCCTGAGGCACTGCTGCTGTGGTACAGGGAGGATCACATTCTCGCAGGCTTTCTTGTTTGTCTTTTTGTCAAATTACAGCCAGGTAATTTGGTGTCCCTTTTCAAAGGAACCAAATCCCAACTGTCACTTTGTTGGTAAGTACAGTTGACAGTTTACAACTGGATAAAGGGATGTTCCAATGTGGGATACCTATGTGTTTGATGCAAAAGCGAGACTGCTCAGTCTATTTCAGTTTGGTTTCTTCAGATGCATTGGAGGAATGTGAGACAGGGAGTTAGTGCTTTGTAGTTGTGTTCCAGACCAGATAGCTTCTCCCAGAGGTGTGTCTGCAATGTGCCCTCTGCTCTGGAACAGGAACAGGGATTCCACATGGCCATGTTATCCCAGACCGAACCTCTGACATACCGGCCAGCCTGATCTCCCACTCGCACTGCAGATGACAGGATGTGGCCCCCGACCCAGTTGGATGATGCTTGTAGGCACCAAGCTGTACTCCCAGAGGCACCCGAACAAGAAATTAAAAAGAACTGAACATAATGCAAAATGGGGGTTTAGTACCGTTTGACATAATCACCTGACCTAAGAATTTCTTCCCTTGGAGTACAGGAATGTCAAGATTGTGCAATCGTAGTCTTCTTTGAAAGGACACATGAAGACTGGTGTGAATCAGAGATGCAACAGTAGGAATGTGTTTCTGTTTCATATTTCTGTTGGGTGTTGTAAGGCCTGGACACACAGTGGCCTTTTCAACCCAGCCACACCCTCTGCTCCCTGTGCTGTTGTGGCCAGTCATATGGCTGTCTGCCCTCACTAAAACAGGCAGTGTTTACTTTTGCTATGCTTATCCAGACGTTTACAAGGTGCTGGAAAAATAAGCATGTTTGGTCCCGGGTTCTCTTCTCAGACAATTCTCTTTTACAAACCAGTGCAATTGACTTAAAGGTATAGAATTAGATTTGATGTTATATCAACAGATAGGCTACCCCTTGCAGAAGTGTTTTGGGTGTCTGGAACCTTTGGTTGTCGAATCATCTCTTTAGAAAACAAACCAAATTAGTTTCCCAGTAAAAATGTAATCTGTAATTTTTACTTACTGCACTATGACCTGATTGGACAAACTGTGAAAATCCTGTAGCGTTTTAGCTGCTTAGTTTAAAACCTAATACCCTCCTCTTTAACTCAATGTTTTTCTTTCCATGGAGGCTCGGGCAGTGTTCAGAAAGCATTCTGGCTCTTTGCCTCAGAGCTCAAATGGGACCTGGTTGGGTGCTGTAGCACTCAAACGCAGACTTGTTAAAACAATGTTCATAGTGAAAAATCTTATAGTGGAAAGTCTTACGGTAGTTGCAATCTCGTCTCCGCTCAGGATTTCATAGGGAAGGGCCGGTGTGCATGGAGAGAGGGGGAGTGTGTGATACCTCAAGTAGGGGGGTCAGATGCCTGAGTGGTGAGGCAATCGGGCTATTAATCAGAAGGTTGCTGGTTCGATTCCTGGCCGTGCGAAATTATGTTGTGTCCTTGGGCAAGGCACTTCACCCTACTTTCCTCGGGGGAATGTCCCTTTACTTACTGTAAGTCGCTCTGGATAAGAGCGTCTGCTAAATGACTAGATGTAAATGTAAGTAGGCCAGCTTCAGTTGGTTTTTTTTTAGTTTGTGGTCACCACAGACTCTAAAGCCTACTGGAGCAGATTCCTGCCTCTGTTGACAAGGACTGGTTGGAAAGATAACCATGTGCTCAGATAGGCCTCAGAGGTATGTTGACTTATAGGATATCTGACAGATAAAGCAGACCAGACCAGACCTTTAGAGCAGTGGATGTTAATGGCTGTCATTTCTGTCATAGTCGGTGCAACTTTATCACCGTGTCTGTCTTGATGGATTTGTTTAAAAGATTTAGGGATAGCAAGCCAGTAACCACATGTTACAGGTGCTGTCATTACTGGCTCCCAAAATATTTCAGAGTGACATTCTTACTGCTTTAATCCATAAGCATCTGTTCCTCTCCCAGCACGTCCATCTCCTAACTATTATCTAAGCTACAGGACTCCCATGGAAATGTCCTGGTATTTAACATCCTTGGACACTGAAGGAGGGGGGAGTTGTCCAGAACATGTTCCGTCCTTGTAAAAGGTTAATGTTCCTCATTTAATGGGATCAGAGGAATTCACCTTAACATTACGGATGGGCCACCAGAACTGGAGACCAATAACATGACTGGTGGCAATTATACCATGAATAGAGGTGTGTACTGTTAGTGTGTGGGTGTAACTGTGTATCTGTGTGTGGGTGTTAGTGTAAATGTGTAATAAGCCCGCCTGCACAGGAATGGTAATTTTAGATGTTTTTTTCCCATGTAGCACTATGCACACACATACAGTACTGTAGCTGCGGCACACTGTTATGCAGTTCAAATGCAGACAGAGCTCTGCACTCTGGGGTTCCTCCTACAGCTTGTAAATTTACATGTTGTCTTATCTAGAGCGACTAACAGTAAGTACAGGGACATTCCCAGAGGCAAGTAGGCTGAAGTGCAGGGAATCGAACTGGCAACTTTCTGGTTAACAGCCCGATTCCATAACCGCTTAGCCATCTGACCCCCAAACGTAGATCATTGCTCTGAAACCTGCACTTATCTTTAGGTTCTGTCCGGCCTTCACTTCATCTCCAATTGCCGTCAGTGGAGACGTGTGATCCACCATTGAAACGTGAGCAGTGTATCTCTCTTCTCCCTATGGTCCCCCGGTTAAGTGTGATGGGTTCTACAGACGCCCCACACGTCATCCATATAATCTGAACCTCTCAGATATGCTGTAGCACAGATGTGGACACAATACAGTAGAGTTAGAGCTAGCGGACTTTTACTAAACACAGTCGTTGTCCATGATGGAAACATTTGATTTTCCTTTAGGACGGGGGTAGTGTAGAGAGGAGAGGAGAGGGGGAGGGAAAGAGGGATGTTGAAGTGAAGTTCACTAGGTACAGTAATCTGTGTTAGAACATTTTAATTTTTTAGACACCCAAACACACAAGTCAAGATCCCTCTAATCAGGTACTTTGCAATTCCAGACCTGCTCACCTTTTTATATGTCCTGCCTTTCTCTATATTCCACCTAGTGGTCATGTAAACATTTGATCCTATTGGTTGAAATATCAGCACACGACCTTCTCACCTGTGTCATGCGTGCATTCATTGCATTCGCAGAAATCGCTTGAACTGAGTTAACTAAATGTTATGTACAACAAAGAAAATGATTGAAAATGTTTTGAAAATAAATCTGTTAATTGCATTTAAAATTGTGTTCAAAATATCATGATACGTATTGTATCTCAATACGTATTGTATCTTACACCCAGTATCGTGAAACGTATTGTATCGTGAGCTGAGTGTATTGTTACACCCCTTTTTCTTACACATGTTAATATCCAGAACAGATCTGCATAGTGGAGGATCCGGGCTCACAGCCCTACGAGCCACACTTTCATAGCTGAGATCAGCCTCATTGAAGACCCACCCATTCCTCTTGGGGCTGGTATTAGTCATCAGACTGAGGTTCAGAGGAATGAGGCTGAATCATGATTTGGTCTGTGAAAGTACCTCCTCCTGTCTGAAATAATTGAGAGGATGCCTAAAACTGCAACGAGCCGACTAACCCTCAAACGGCTGCAGAGAAAAAAACACTTCTATAAAACGTGGGCGATGTGCAGACTCCAACCCTGCCTGCTCAGAGCTGCCTCTGTCCTCCAGTCAGTCCTCCAATGAGCATAGCTGTTTTCTGAAATGCATTTTGGGTTGGTAACAGAGCCTGTGTCAAATACTATCTGCCAGCACTGCATACAAATATTTGGGATGTGTTAGATTTAGTAAGTGGTCATTGTTGCAGGTCAACTTCACACCTACACTGGGTCTAGACCTGTCACCTGCTAGGTCTAGAAGGATCTACTGTGATTGCTGTGTGAGAGGTAACCCTGTATGTGTTTTGACCTGGGGTGGAAATAGCTTGAACACCAAAAATGGTTTGAGCGTGGTGGTACAGAGGGACGTGATAGAGGTGAGTCAGACTAGTCCAAGGCTCAAAGCTCACACTCTGTCGTGACTCTGTGTAATGTGCTGATGTTACAGAGTAGTGGCTTTGACATTGGATTATGAATGTTGACATATCTCTCTGTCTCTGTCTCTCTCTCTGTCTCTGTCTCTTTCTCTATCCCTCCATCCTCTCCAGGGCATACAGGTCGTTTCATCAAGGCTCTGTTCAGCACCAGTCTCCTGTTCCTACTGGCTCATGTGTCTTTCCAAATATGTCTCTACACCTTGCCTGCCCTGGATCTGGCCCTTGGACACAACTGTGAGACCACACACATATTCACACAACTGCACACTTCTACTTGCACCCCACTAATGAATGTAACAGAGGTGTTGTATGTAGGTTTCTTTTTTCTTAATCACTTCCGATGTTTTGTTTTAACCGTAAAGAATGTGCACAGTATACTGGGTACATATGTAATACCTCTAGTTTCATAGTCACGTTCTGAACAATAATGTAAACAGGGTAATACAGAGAGCCTCCATTTGACCTAATCTAGACACCAGCCAATCCCTGGTTAACTGATGGCTTTGGGCATGTTACATTCAGACTCACACCCTGTCATTAGCTAGCCTGGAATGCTTGCAGGACACATGAACCCCCAGAATGGAGATGCTGTGGTCAGCCCTTATTTTAGCCCTTTAAAGCCTCTGAAACATGTCCTTAAGAAGAAACGCTGCAGGTCCTATTTGCTTTTTCGTCTTCTTCTACTTGCTGACTCTCTTTGCAGTGTCTATTCATAAAGGATCTCCCCATAGAACATGCCTCTGATGCCAACATGATTGCCTCCTCCTAAAACTGGAGGCCCATCGGAAGGTTTTCAGAGGCCTCAGCAATTAACTGTTCTCAGTCATGTGTTGGCAATAAAATCCCTACATGCACATTCAGATGCACACACACAAACACACCCTAGCTGAAAGTTACTATGTTTAGAGTGTACAGTTGACCTCTCTTTCTAACAAACTGTTTGTTTACAGGCAGCTCTTGGGAAACTTTCTCCAGACATGTGGGTGTATCCAGGTATGTCAGCCATTCCTGGGGACACTGGGTCTGGGTGCATGGTTACTGAACTCAACCTTCACAAGTCACCAAGAAAACATTATGAATTCAAATATGGAGACCATTATACTAAGACAGATAGAACATGAAAACAATTGTACCTATTCCAACACAAATAACACAAATCAATTGACTTCTCCCACTGATTTCATGACTTCATTCACTTAGCTTGCTTCACTCAACCCTAATTTGACTCACTAGATAGGAGCCTCATCTTATCAAGTTCGCACAAACACTGACAAACACCGACAAACACCACCCAAGCCACTGCACCACTTTTATTGGCTTCCTTCCTTCCCTCTTCTCCGATGACCTACTTGTGGTGACCCCCAGGCTGCCGCTAGATGACATCTGGAGTGTGCTGCGGCTGTTGACCCCTGACCTGGCTGTGTTCTTGGTCTCCTTGGTGACCATGGTGGTGTGCGGACAGCTGATGAAGAGAAAGGAGGTGCTTGTTGTCACACCCCCAGCTTCAGCCTCGCTACTGGAAGTGAGTACATTTCCTCTTTGGCCTGATTGAAGAGTGCTTACCACCATGGAAACGTTGCAGAATAGCAGAGCTGGGACCATGTTTATTGGTGACTATAGGGAGCAGACATTTGTTTCAGTATGATTCCGTGGATACATAATCCAGCTGGCGCTTAGGGAACCAAGACATTCTTTAAACCATTCTCGCTCATTTGTTCGTTCACACACACACACACATCCTGTCACATAAATGAGTAGAAAACCCTCTTGTTCCCAAGTCTTAGTGAGTCAGATAAGCCAAGTCAACATACGTTTGAGGCTGAGTCAGTGCTACAGGGCCTTCAGCTCAGAGTGATAGTGGAGCACGCATGTGTCAAGGCTGTTCTAGTAGAGAGGAGACTGGACTAGGTGGAATGTCTGAGCACAAGAAGCCCATGAGACTCCCAACCAACCCACATGATTCCATGAAAGGCAGGCTTTGTTATGGTGCCACTATAACAGCTGATATGTGTGTTGTGCAATCACAAATGGATTGAACTTGATCATATCTGGGCAAAACTGCTGGCATGCAAGATCCGGTCCGTTGGATAGGTTAGATTTGTCATGATTATAAGAGATAAATACGAGCTGAGACACTGAGTTGATTTCATTCAGGGTTTGTGTCTGGTATACTGGTGTTCCAGTTGGTATGTGTTCCTGCATTGCTATGTGACTAGTTGTACTTTGCTCAAATGTGTGTGTTTGTACGAATTTGTGTGTTTGCCCATGTGTGTGTGTATGTGTGATACGTTTGTTGTGGTGTTGGTTACTGGGGTGGGTGGAGAGACAGAGTGAGGTCATCATGCCGGTTTATTTATGGTTGTGTGGCAACAGAAAGCACTATTGTTTCTCTTGCTTAGCTCAAGCCCCCACCCCTCCACCCCATCCTCTCTCTCTCTGTCTCTAACTCCCTTTGCTGTATCTCTCTCTTTCTCATACTTCCTATCCATTACCTCATTTCTCTTTTCATTATCCTTTGTCCAACTTCCTTCAACTCCATCCATCTCAACCCCCAAGGCCTCTTTCTGCAGTTTCACCACCCATCACAGTCTAGTGAAAGTGATTTTCCTTTCCTCCCTTTCATCTGACAGTCTCAAGTTCTGCTCTTTCTTCACATCTTCTCTCTCTCTCTCTCTCTCTCTCTCTCTCTCTCTCTCTCTCTCTCTCTCTCTCTCTCTCTCTCTCTCTCTCTCTCTCTCTCTGTGTAAACCTCAGGCAGCTGCCCAGAACGTGGCAGCTTCCCACTCCTGTTTCCATGGTAATTTGCCAAACAAAAAATAAATGATGATGAAACACAGCCCGCCCCCAATCTGGGCTAAGAGTGGAGTGGAGAAAGAGTGGATTATCATTGAAACAACCGAAACACAACCCTAACGTAACCATGCAGGGTTTCCCGCAGAACATGTGTTAGTTAAGGTGGGGTTTGCCGTCAGACGGGGGGATGGGGACGGGGACGGGCTCGTTTGTGCGATAGACTAATAGGGAGACTGGTGTTGGTCACGGTTTGAAATGAAAGGGAGAAACGGCTGGACAACGGCGGATATCGCTATAAAAAATAAACGCTGTACGACGTATTTAAGGCAGCAGGCTTGCTTAGGAGGCCACTTTAACTGCAAAATGCAGTTTTGTGGATGTGTGAATACGCATTCACCGTGCATGTGTGTGTGAGTGTATAGGATACCCTGGTTTGAGATTCAAGCCTTTGATGTGGTCAGTGGGGGATAATGGAACCCAGCTGGGCAAACGACAAGATGCCCTTCAATACTGCTAGCTGAAGGTTGAGCTTTCAGCTGGGCAGCTAGAAGACTGCTCGTTCCGTTGCATAGCAGAAGGGATCAACACCTGTGACTGGGATGTCACCTGGACGGTCTGTCTACCTCCATCAGATCCCCCTGAGACGGCGTTCCCCTCCAGCCTGGAGTGGTCACCTGGGGACAGTCTTATACGGTGTAACCTCAGACGTCCTTTAACCAGAGGTTGACTGTTACACTCACATTAGTGGATGTGTATTAACTATGTGTCACACACAGTATCAGGGGAATGTGTCTACTGTGGCTAATTAGATTGCAACAAGTGATGTAGATGCATATCAGACTGTACAATCACACACACACACAGAGTTGGCCTTAGCTGTGTGCAGAGCAGTAATACACACAGTTTGCAGGCAGAACCTGATAGCAGGTGTCAGCATGAGGGAGTAATGTGTCATGTTATTTCATTACCCTGTCGTGTTGATGTTCTGTGTGTAGACCTTCTAAAGATAGCATGAGGGAAATGAAGCAGGCCTTAAAGATGCAGTAACTCTATAGAAACTAGAGCTGGTTTGTTCTTAATAGTACCACATAGTTCTTGGCACGCAGTATCCGGAAGATGGTTGTGAATATGTATATGATCTGGTGTGGGTGGTGTGTTTGGCCAAACCTTTGACCAAGACTGTCCTATTTCCATTCAGCTAGAGCATGGCAGTGAGGAGAAGGAGCATGAGGAAGAGGAGGAAGAGGAGGGGGATGAAGAGGGAGACGAGGAAGGCCGGTCATCTCCCAGCGACCCAGAGGAGGAGGTCTCCACGGCTGTGCGAGCCAAGCAGCTGGCAGAGCGCCTACAAGCCACGGCCCGGAAAGTTCTCCGCGACCTGGGGCGGATCTTGGCCATCATTCTGCTGGCCCTGGCTGGTACGAGCTGTGTATGTCTGTTGTCTTTTCTTTTTGTTTGAACAACCCCGTCCTCTGATCATGACCCTCGCTCCCTCAGGCATCACCCTGCCCTCAGCCTTCTCAGCCATCTACTTCCTGCTCTTCATCAGCGTGTGCACCTGGTGGGCGTGCCACCTTCCCATCAGCCACCTGGGCTTCAACGCACTGTGTGTGATGGTGGGCTTCTTCACGGGAGGGCACCTGGTGTGTCTGTACCTCTACCAGAGTCTCTTCACCCAGGGGCTCTTCCCCCCACACAGCCTCTGGGCCAGGTCAGTAATGTAAAGGGGAGGGTAGAGCTCAGTGGTTACAGCAGGAAACTAATACTTTTACATTTACATGTATTCATTTAGCAGACGCTTTTATCCAAAGCGACTTCCAAGAGAGAGCTTTACAAAAGTGCATAGGTCACTGATCATAACAACGAGATATCCCCTAAACATTGCAGGTAGTCAAACATGAAGCATACATTGTGAAAAAACTCAAATAAGTGCCAAAGGGAAGAATCATAAGAGCATGTAGAACAAGTTACAATTAAACAACATTGACCTCAAAAAGTGCAAGAGTGTAACTGAAGAAAAGCAAGCAACAGTAAAAAATATTTCACAGCGGGTACAAGAATTTTAAATCTGTTACAGCTAACCAATAAGAGCAGCAAGAAATATGTTATGATAGTGTGGACAAACCTATTACCCATCCTATCATACGCTCACACTGTGGGCCCTATCTTGCACCCAGCGCAATTGACTTTGACGCAAGTATCATTCCTAGCTTGCACTCGGCGCAAAGCGGATTTTTCCCTCCACGGGCGCACGTCGAAATGACCTTGCGCTCCGGGGGGCGGTTCAGCGAAAAAGGAGGCGTGTTCCGGCGCAAACGTTCTTGGTGCTATCTTGCGGTTTCCGAAAAACCATTCCGCCACTGACCAGGAAAAAGGTGGTTTAAAGACAATGGCGCATTATTCAGATGCTATTTTAACGGCGCAAGCTTGGTCCGTGCGCACTGCGAAGCCAGGGTATTCTTCCTGCGAAACTACGTATTGTTTTGATTTATTGTATGGCTAGCTGTGTTACATTTCGTTCATCTCAATAATTAATAAGATGTTCATGAGAAATCTCTATGTATGTGAACTTGAATTGTAACAACTGTGGCAATTTACTCCTACGCCTGTTTAACCGAAGCTAATTTGGGTAGGTTTCTTCTCCCATGCACATCAGAATCAGAATTCAGTTTTCAATTTACTGTGGCAGGAAGGAAGGTGCAAAAAATAAACATATACCCTACGGGTCTCACATTAAGTAAACAAAAGTACAACAGTTAAACTAATTCTAAGAACTAAGCAATTACATTTTTTTAAATATATGTCAAAATAGGCTATATTTGAATGAGCAGCATGAGTGGGCAACTTAGTGCAATGAAACTGCTCTGCCTTTCCCATACAATCACTTCTCTATCGTTTACGGTCCTGACGAGAACGTCGGTCTCCTGTGAACCGCTGGCGTGCGCCTGGCAAATCCGCCGTTATAATAGCAATCCGCCATGGAACAAGCGCTGCTCTTAAAGGGAATGTGAGATGACGCTCTGATTGGCTTATTTTACGTTACGCCCTAACCACACCCATTAGTAATGTAGCTACCTCTTTTAGATTTGCGCCTGGCGAAAAGTCATTTATCCCGCTGCTAAAATAGCAACCGCACCGGAGTCCCGCCCACTTGCGCTTTGCGCTTTGCGCTTTGCTACTTGCGTTTCAGATCGTCAAAATAGGGCCCTGTAGGTGTAGGATGAAAGGGGTGAGAATGTGTGTGTGTGCGTGGGGTGACGTTAAGTGGCTACACCTGGGCCCGGTGGTTTCCTCCCCTTTAAGAGGACGTCGGGAGAGAGAGACGATCCCTTCGTTTGTCCTCAGCACACTTTTGTTTTGAGTTGTGGCAACCTTTTGATCTTTTGTTAATACACCTTTTTAACACTGCTCACTATCATGAGACACACATATGTACACTACTGATTTACTGACTTACATACCTCACTTTTGATTATGTTAGATTCATATTCTTTAATAAATTACCACAGCATTAGTCCTCGTGCATGTGTTCCCCTTTGTTTTGTCTCAACCCCCGAGCCGGGTTTGTGACAACAGGGGGGTGTAGCATAGGGTGAAGATAAATGTGTGGACGGAAGGTGAATGGGTGAATATGAGGGGACGGGCCTGCTGTGAACCAAAGAGGATGAACAGAGTTGTAATATAGGTACCGTATTTCTTCAAATAAGTGTTTATTACACAATGTTCATTTTTGGTAAGGCGTTTATTCGAGGGTGGCTTTTAATCGAAGCGATACGGTAAATGTAATTATGTGACCTGGGAGGGAAGATGCAAGAGAAAAGTTGAGTGAGATACTAGGGTGTCTGTGAGAGTGGAGAGATATACCAGAGTGGAGGAATAAAGTGATAGGGTTGCAAAAAATGTGTGGAGGAAGGGGTGTGTTATGTAATGTAAGGGAGAAGCAGGGTGAGAGAGGAAGGAGGTATGTGTGGAATTATTGGTAAGAAGTGTTGGTTTCACTGGAATGTGAAAAGGCCAAATATCTCCAGCAACACATAGCCTACTGCTCAGGTGCTGTGAGGATAGACACAGAAATAATATGGGTTTCAGAGTAGGCAAGCCCAGCTTTCTTGTGGATGAAAGGCTGTAAATCACTCACTGATGCTCCTCAATGACACATAGGGCCTCATGTATGTATATTCGCAAACATAGCGTTATTAGCGCCATGGCCAACACGCAGAAAGCGCACGCTGTGATACTTCAGTTTACGTTGTATTTACGAAACGTACAGGTCATCGTTGGAAAAATCAACCTGCTCTATGGGCTTTAATCAGCGCCTTTCTCCGCCCACGCGACACACATACATTGCGAGCATTTAAACGCGCAATTGAATGGGCCTCCTTCTCTCTTTCTATCATGGGTCAGCCACCAAAGTCAAAACGGCGATGACTGTTTGAAATGATCCTGATGCCAATATTTGTAATGTAGCGAGGAGTTTAACAACTGCTGGAATGTAATGTGAACGCTGAGTTGGAGATTCGATGTTATCTTTGATTTCTTCCAGTATAACCTTCCTGTAATATTGCATGGCTGCTTAATCTGTAACGCGTCATTATTTCGTGTTCACTCAACTCAAAAAGTGTGATCCTTGTGGCAAAAATCCTTTGGCCTATGTATTCGTCTTGCTCGGGTTACTGCTGCCATTTCACCAGGAGGCATATGCACATTCTGGTTTACGCCTGCTTTTAAAAAGCGGAGAATTTTCGCCGCAAAATAGAGGTGCGCTTTCACAGCCGGTTTTTGTACATACCGCGGGATACATAATTAGGCGCACTTTGCGCATCCCCTCCCATATCTTTATTGGAAACTGCCACTTTCCCTGCCTGACCCTCCCGTGAATGTATATGCATGCATGACACGGGAAAGCGCAATTTGCCATTTGCAGTTCCCACGAAAGCCAGTTTGCGCTTTTACCTCAGTGCGGCATGTTTGTACATACCTTGCCATGCGTTTACGCGCACGTAGTGAAACAAATACGCCTGAAGTGCAGGGCTCTACGCTAATGTTTTCACCAAGGAGTACATGCGCTCCTAAATGAAAAAATGTAGGAGCACACAAAGACATTTAGGAGCACAGTGTTCTTTTTTTTTGTATTAGTTTATTAAACATAACTTAAGACAGGGGCGTTGTTAAACCCTTTTTACAGGGGCACATGCCCAGTATAAATCTGCTGTGCCCCAGTAAATTCTAAAGTTTGAGTTTTAACAATTTACTTTATCAATCAGTGCATTCATTTAGGTTGATAATCCCGAAAAAAATAAACGGAGTATCCCAATCAACGCTTGTAAAATCAAAGCAGTTGACCGAAAACACAAACCGATGCATGTCAGCGCGCTATTCTGAGGTTGCCAAATAGACCAATTTAATGTTTGTAAACATTCAGGATGCGGGCGCAATGTGGCTGCAGAAAACCGGGAAAGGATAGCATTTAAAACGGCAAAAGGACCACAAAGATAATACAAATAGTTAGATTTAAATGACCAAAACGTCAGAGGAGGACAGCCTTAAAGAGAGAATGCGATTCCCCATTGATCTGTCGCATCAGAATTTTGATTTGGGTCACGAAAGTCTTGACATTTGAGTGAGAATGTCGCCCGGTACAGACCGCATAGTGGAGCAGCAGCCATGTCTACCATTACACTGTTGACGTTAGCCTCAGTCAGACTCGTCGCTCACTGGCAGTGTGCACAATGTTGTATTTCACTCCAGAAACGTCAGAGAGGACTGCCTAACGTAGATACGAGCCTGATCAAATCGTCACTCGTGACATCATGCTATGTTCACATCGTGCAGTCGCAACTCCGTCACTTGCTTTCCATGCGAAATCAATGGTATGCTTCTCTTCATCGCGCTGATGTTCCGTTGTCAGCCCGTTACTCGCGCACTATGCTGGTAAATTATTTTTCAAGTTCGCACATACCTATTTTTAGGCGCAAATGCGAGTGAAATACTCGCACTGTAGAGCCCTGAAGTGGGTGCAAAAGCGTGAGTACACGAGGCCCATAGACTCTTAAACTCACCAAAAAACTTCTGTAGACTGGAAGTAAAAATCAAGGAATCTGTATCATACCTTCATTTTTTATGTCTCACTTCAAATACTCCTCTCTTCCCTTTCTCCTCCTCCTCTCTCTCTACCCACTAGGCTCTTTGGCCTAAAGGATATAATCAAACCTGGGAACTGCTCCTCTTCCCCACATGAGTTCATTCTCAACACAGAACATGACTGGCCGGTGTATGTGAACCCCGGTATCTTGCTCCTCCTCTACATCACAGTGGCAATAGTTCTGAAGATGGGAAGCCATGCCTCACCTGAGAAGGTACCATACACTAACCCAGCACATGTATTGTATTTACTACCTTCAAACAACTCGGACATCCACCCCATACATATGACATTCTTACTCTTTAAATGCTCCTCTGTCTACCCTCTCTCTTCCCCCTGGGATGACCAGGGGGATGAAGGGAGGACGTTGGTGAAGGGGGTGGAGTCTGGGGTAGGAGAGGAGGTGGAGCTACGGCCCTGGTCCGCACAGAGACAGAACAGCAAGGACGACACCCAGGTTGGGCACCTATCACAACCCAGACACACACACAGTTTGCACACACACAAGTGAAATCACAAAAAGTATTGTTGTGCTATGCGATGCACTACTTCCTGAATATGGTTTGAGAGTGTGTTTGTGTTTGTTCCAGCACATGCTTCTACCTGTGGAAGAATCTGACACCTCTAGGGCTGAAGTGACCAATGAGTCCAGTCATCCAGATTTAGGTAAGTAGTGATCTGACCGCTGTGTAGCAGTATTGAGGTTGCTGTTGACGTGGCGCTGATCTGGCTGTTTTTATTATCCAGCCCCAGAGCTCACTGGTGCCTCTAATGGCCAACAGGGGGACAATCCCTTCTACCTGCTGGGCAGAGTGGTCATGCAGCAGAGCTATGTGTGTGCCCTCATTGCCATGATGGTAAGTTTTCTCAATCAACACCATCCCTCAAATCCTTCACTCTGTAACATAACCTTTGACTCCCCCATATGACGTCTGTCTCTAAGTGTGACCTCTGATGCCCTGCGTCCCTAGGTGTGGAGCATCACCTACCACAGCTGGCTGACCTTCGTGCTGCTGCTGTGGGCTTGTCTCATCTGGATGTTACGCGCACGACGCCACTTCGCCACTCTGTGTTCCCCGTTCATCCTCCTGTATGGCCTAGCTCTGTGCTGCCTGCAGTATGTCTGGGCCATCGACCTGGAGCCAGAGCTGCCCACTAGCCTGGGCCACATGAGCCTTCGCCAGCTGGGGCTGGACCGGGCCCAGTACCCATGTCTCCGCCTGGGGGCACTGGTGAGGAAAGGGGTGGGGGGAATTGGAAGAGAAGGGGTCAACTCGAGGGTCCAGATAAATGTTATTAATATATAGGTGTTGTGTCAGAATGTGTTAAATACAGTCGTATGCAAAAGTTTAGGCACCCCTTTGAGGCTGCATGATAATTTCCTGTCTTCACCAAAAAAGATCAATATAATATTGTAATATTACTTTTCTAGTTAACACTGAGTGCTGGGGTGTTTTCCAGACAAAGATATTTGGTGTAGCAGTATTTAGTTGTGTGAAATTAAATCAAATGTGAAAAAAAGGCTGTGCAAAAGTTTGGGCACCCTTATCATTTATTTGATTTGAATACCTCTGCCTACTAAATGCTGATTAACTGCAACACATAGTTAGTCTGATTAACTCGTTAAGCCTTCAATTACATAAAAAGGTGCATTCAATCATTAGAAAGGGTATTTAAGTTAGCCAATTGCAAGTTTTGCTTCTCTTTGATTCTCCTCTGAACAGTGGCAAAATGGGGGCATCAAAACAGCTCTCAAATGATCTAAAAACAAAGATTGTTCAGCAGTATGGTTTAGGGGAAGGCTACAAAAAGTTATCCCGGAGGTTTCAGCTATCAGTTTCCACTGTGAGGAATGTCATTAGGAAATGGAAGGCAACAGGCACAGTTCTTGTTAAGGCCAGAAGTGGCAGGCCAGGAAAAATAACAAAGAGGCAAAGGCGAAGAATGGTCAGAATGGTCAAGGACAACCCTCAGACCACCTCCAAAGAGCTGCAAGGTCATCTTGCTGCAGATGGTGTCACTGTGCATTGCTCGACCATTCAGCGCACATTGCACAGAGAACAGCTGTATGGGAGAGTGATGCGGAAGAAGCCTTTTCTGCACACGCGCCACAAAAAGGCTCGCTTGAGGTTTGCCAAACTACATTTGAACAAGCCAGGCTCATTTTGGAACAAAGTGCTGTGGACTGATGAGACAAAGATGGAGTTATTCGGTCACAACAAGAGGCGTTACGCATGGAGGCAAAAGAACACAGCATTCCTAGAAAAACACTTGCTGCCCACAGTAAAATTTGGTGGGGGGTCCGTCATGCTGTGGGGCTGTGTGGCTAGTGCAGGAACTGGGAATCTAGTTAAAGTTGAAGGTCGTATGGATTCAACTCAGTACCAGCAAATTCTGGACAATAATGTTCAAGAATCTGTAACAAAGCTGAAGTTACGGCGCAGTTGGGTGTTCCAGCAGGACAACGACCCGAAACATTGCTCCAAATCCACTAAGGCATTTATGCAGAGGAACAACTACAATGTTTTGGAATGGCCATCCCAGTCCCCAGACTTGAATATAATTGAAAATCTATGGGGTGACTTGAAGCGGGCTGTCCACGCTAGGCACCCATCAAACCTTACTGAACTGGAGATGTATTGTAAGGAAGAATGGTCCAAATTACCTCAATCCAGAATCCAGACACTCATCAGAGGATATAAAAAGCGTCTAGAAGCTGTTATTTTTGCAAAAGGAGGCTCTACTAAATATTAATGTGATTTTTCTGTTGGGGTGCCCAAATTTATGCAACTGTCTAATTCTCTTATGATGCGTATGGCATATTTTCTGTTTATCAAATAAACCTTATTTCATGGCTAAAATATCACTGTCCATGACGTATGTGTATATATATGACAAAGACGTTCCTCATCCAAACGCCCAACATTTTATAGATGAAAGTAATGGAGATTATCAGGGGTGCCCAAACTTTTGCATACGACTGTATATGTCTGTGTGATGGAGACCCACCTAGGTCTTATTATGAAGATATCCCATGGGTCAATTTACTATCTTGTGAAATATGTACACATCTGAAACTTAATACTTGCTGTGCACAGAGCTGAACATGTTTCTAGCAGTGGTGAAGAACCACCAGCCTCTCTCTGTCTCAGGGGTGAAGAAACACCAGCCTCTCTCTGTCCCAGGGGTGAAGAAACACCAGTTTCTCTGTATTAGTGGTGAATAAATACCAGCCCCTCTCTGTCTAGCAGTGGTAAAAAAAACACCAGCCTTTGCCTGTCTCAGGGGTGAAGAAACACCAGCCTCTCTTTCTCAGTGGCGAAGAAACACAAGCCTCTTTCTGTTTCTAACAGTGGTGAATAAACACCAGCCTTTCTCTGTCTGTGATGAAGAAACACTAGCCTCTCTCTGTCTCTAACAGTGGTGAATAGACACCAGCCTGTCTCTGTCTGTGATGAAGAAATACCAGCCTCTCTTTGTCATTATCAGGGGTGAAAAACACCAGCCTCTCTCTGTCTCAGGGGTGAAGAAACACCAGTCTCTCTTTCTCAGTGGTGAGGAAACACCAGCCTCTCTCTGTCTCTAACAGTGGTGAATAAACACCAGCCTTTCTTTGTCTGTGATGAAGAAATACCAGCCTCTCTTTGTTTCAGGCGTGAAGAAACACCAGCATCTTTCTGTCTTAGGGGTAAAGAAACACCAGCTTCTCTCTGTCTCAGTGGTGATGAAACACCAGCTTCTCTCTGTCTCTGTAAAGAAACACCAGCCTGGGGACGCATTTTCTGCATTCATGCAAATTAGTCTCTTGAAGAGAGCTGTGTCTCATCTAATCACATATATTTAAGGAAACATTCTCGAGAGTGATTGATGGTTTCGGGACTGGAAGGTTCAGCCATAGATTTTGAAAACGGGAAGATGGCTTTTCCAAAGAAAAAAAATCGTATATAAAATCGAGAGGAATGCATTAATTCAAGTACGCATTTATTCTCCCTGCAGAAAGTTTAAAACCAATTAATTGTATTTAATAATATTCCTGAAAATGTTTGATATAAAACTGTGTATCCCAAATCAAGATATAGACAATAGTAGGTGGTTACTTATAAGAGCACCGATAAATGACTACATCTTTAGTCCAGACCTTTCCTAAATATGTGTGTGACTGCACCTTCTCAAATTGTATTTGAAAATCCGTGCTGTACTGCATGGAGGGCTTATTTATCCTGTCGTCTTTCTTTTTCACAGCGTTGGTTTACTCATCCCTACTTTTCTCTCTCGTCTCCCATTCTCCATCTCAGCTGCTGTTCACTCTGACCTTCTGGCTTCTTCTGCGCCAGTCAGTGAAAGACAGCTTTAGCAGTACCAATACTGCCCCCCTACAAGAGGTCACCACAGGGGGTCTGTATCACACACACACACACTGTTTCTTCCTCTTTAAACTAAAATAAACTTTCCATTCCCATACCAATCCTGGTTTGAGACGCCGAGGGGACCAGAGATCTCATCCTTCCATACACATTTTACACACAATACATGTCTAGCTCCAAACACATTGAATAATGACAGAACAGAACTTGAAGTAAGTGTGTTTTGAATAACTCCAGTGTGTGATGGTTTGGCCCAGCTCCATTCCCAGCTACATATTGACTGAAGCATTACATTTACATTTAGTCATTTGGCAGATGCTCTTATCCAGAGCGACTTACAGTAAGTAGGCTACAGGTACACAGGACGCAACATAATTTGGCACAGCCGGGAATCGAGTCAGCAACCTTTTAATTAATAGCCCGATTCCCTAACCGCTCAGCCATCTGACGCTCCGGAAGCACTGGGGTAATGACTTAGTAACGGTGCAATTGTGCTCAGGTGAGATTAAGTTGACTATATGTTGAAAAATGTATGGATACATTTATAGATTTGTGAACGGCTGTATGGATGGACGCATTAAAAAAAACAAAAGTGGAGATAATTTGTTTAGTGGATTTGATCTGTGTGACTGATTGATCTACTGTTTTTATTCACTGGTGGATTAATTTATTTTAATGATCAACGTCTCTCTCCTACAAGTAGAGCAGAGTGGAAGGAACGAGTCCGTTCTGAATGTCCTTGGCGCCATGGTGATGAGCTGCTACGCCAAGTACTGGATCTACGTGTGCGGAGGCATGTTCATAATGGTTAGCTTCGCTGGCAAGCTGGTGGGATACAAGATCATCTACATGCTGCTCTTCCTGCTCTGCCTATGTCTCTACCAGGTGCCTTCTCTACCCAAACGCACGCCCTCACAACCTGATTTAACTGCACACGTAGCCCACCATCATAGTACATGGTTTCTTAAGCCAAATGTGGTTAAACTAATTGCTATTGACTTTCCTTATGATTTCCAATGCCAGTTTTCTCCCAGACCTTTCCCACCTGTACTGTTTGTCACCCGTGACTTTAAGTCTCCTCATCCTCCAGGTGTATTATTCTCTCTGGCGCCGTCTGCTGAAGGTGTTCTGGTGGCTAGTGGTGGCTTACACCATGCTGGTCCTCATCACCATCTACACCTTCCAGTTTGAAGACTTCCCCGACTACTGGAAGAACTTCACTGGCTTCACCGAGGAGCAGTACGTATGGATGGACAGATGGATGGTGGGATGGATGGACACAATTAGATAGACAAAAGGATGGTTAGTAACTCTCTGGTGGTCACTCTACACAGGCTGGCTGACATCGGTCTGGAGACATTTAAGCTGTCTGAACTGTTCACCAGTATTGTGATCCCTGGCTTCTTCCTACTGGCCTGCATCCTACAGCTTCACTATTTCCACAAGCCCTTCATGAAGCTCACTGACCTGGAGCACGTCACCCCCATACATAGGCAAGGACTCACACACACACACACATTTGCATGCTGACACACAAGCAAAGACAAGACACATGCACGTGTAGACGAGATGTCTATCCATCAATGTGTGATTGTCTCTTGGACTTGAAGGAAGAAGAGTGGGCACAAGTCTGAGGTCCGGGTGGGCTTTGAGGAGGAAGATCTGGGGACAGACTTGGGAGATGATGAATCTGAGGATGAAGGTGTGGACGGAGTTTTCTTTACAGTATTTTTGTATTTATTCATTGTATTACTGTGCTGGTAATCTTGGTAAACATTTGTGTTTGTGTTCGTGTCTGCGTGTTTTCTCTTTTGCTCCAGACATAATGCCCAGTAAATGGGGTCTGGTGATGGATCGCCTGCTGGTCTTGTCCAGAAAGTTCTCAGAGATCCTGTCCCAAGTCCAAGTGTTCATTTGGAGGGTCCTGGAACTACACATCCTCAAGACGGTGGCTTTCTTCACCATCTGGGTGGCTTTGGGAGAGGTACAGAAACTTACAGTTCTAAGTCCTGTTCACAGTCCTAATACTGCTTAAAACTTTCATTTTGACTATGTCTCTGTCTCTCTTTTTTTTTCTCCCCCTCTTCCAGACTTCAATGATGAACTTGGTTCTTGTAGTTTTCTGGGCCTTTGCCATGCCCTATGACCGTTTCCGCCACATGGCATCCTGTCTGTCCACTGTCTGGGTCTGCATCATTATTGTCTGCAAGATGCTCTACCAGCTCAGCATCGTCAACCCCATTGAGTACTCCAACAATTGTACTGTGGTGAGGTTACAAACATACACACACGCATAGAGGATTCTGTCTCAAGAACACACACATATAGATACTCAGACAAAGCCACACATTCGCTCACTCTCACATGCATATATAAACTGGTCAAAGTTCATGTGTGAAAAATAATTTAGTGTCTCATAAACCACAATCTTTCTGACTCTCTCCACTGCCGTCTTTCTGATGAGTCTCCACAAAGCCCTGGTCTTCCCGGGGGGATGCTATACCTGGGTGCTAATTGCACACACTTCCATGTGTTCATTCTGTCAACGTGTTTACTGTGTCTGGCTTCACGCTTGTTTAGAGGAAAATGGCTCTTTGTTAAATGTTTCCATGATGTGGAGCCATTATGGCTGCAGCAGACCTATCTTTATACGAGTTGTGTTTACCTCCAAGGTCTGTATGAGCTCATTTTCCTCTTCTTCCCTTCCATTAGACTAGTCAACTAACAAGACGGCAGCCCTTTCCCTTAGTCTCCACTCCCTAACTCTCTGTAATTTTGGTTCTATCCATCTGGCTTTATTAGCATGAAAAACGCAGGTTGTGCATCAGCCACTGATAACGATGAAAAAAAATTACGATGGGGATATTTTGAAGGTTTTGCTGTCGTTTGCGTATTCCTCCACACAATATCTTCTTTCTCTTGCCCTCATCATCCCTCCTTCCCCCTCTCTCTACCAGCCCCTGGCCAATGAGACCAACCTGAATGACGAAGAGATGGTGAACTCAACTTTGTATAGGGAGCCAGTGGACCCAGCTAATTGGTTTGGCTTCAGGAAGGATGCAACAGTGCTGGGGTACAGTAAGGTGAGTTTTACCTTCAGCTCTGTTATGATTGTACTTCAACCTGTGGATCCTGTCTATGGAGCACTTACAGGTCCTGTTCAGATTAGAATGTTGCTATTTCTTGTATTACAGGCAGGTTCAGAAAATACATATTTAGGAATCTGTCACCGTCTAAAATTCTTCTTATTCTTCCCCCTCCTGTCACATACTCAGAATCACTTGTTAGTGCTGATGTTGTTGGTGTTTGAGGCCATGGTCTACCGTCACCAGGCCCACCACTACCGCCAGCTACAGCGCTCGCCGCCCCAGGTCCTGACCATCTTCCCGCAGGCCACCAGAGACACCCTGGACCAGGGCCTGTTGCCCTGCCTCAAGTACCTGCTCAACTACAGCTTCTACAAGTTTGGACTTGAGGTATGTTAAGACTGCGGCTGCAGAGTTAAGTTAGTGAATGAAAGAAGTTTCCTTCATTTGGTTGAATTTATTGGTTCACAAGCTGGATTTAAGTCATTCACTCATTCTTTTCTTATTTCATATCTATATGTCATTGTCAGATCTGCTTCCTGATGACGGTGAATGTGATTGGGCAGCGAATGAACTTCCTTGTGATTATCCACGGTTGCTGGCTGGTTGCGATCATGGTGCGACGGCGGCGGGCAGCAATAGCTCAGATCTGGCCCAAGTACTGCCTCTTTCTGTCCATCTTCATGATCTACCAGTATGTTCTGTGCGTGGGCATCCCGCCTGCACTCTGCATAGGTACGTGACATCAAATCAGGTGCACCTAAAGGATTTTAAAGTAGAATAAGGTGTGTTGATGTGACTGTCTGTCATGCAGACTACCCATGGCGTTGGAACAGCCAAGTCATGGTCAACTCACCCCTCATCAAGTGGATTTTCCTCCCAGACTTCTACACCATCCCCAACTCCAAAAACCTCATAGGTCAGTCAGCTTCTCTTGGTAACATAGTTTAAGTGTTTATAAAATCCCTGCTACGATGTAAGTCCTGTGTATTGTTGTGTGTGTTGTCCCATGTAGCGGACTTTGCCCTGTTGATGTGTGCATCGCAGCAGTGGAAGGTCTTTGAGAATGAGAAGAAGGAGGAATGGATGGTCCTGGCTGGTGAGAACACAGACAACCCAAATCCCATGGATGGACGACCTTTCAACCCTGCACCTAACTTCATCAACTGCAGGTACGGACAGACAGCAGTAAATTCAGACAAATTAATTTTGACCTCTCTCTAAAACAAATCAACTTTTTCATTTAGGGGTCTTATAAGATGTATTAAAAGAATATGTAAGCCTCCATAATTGAATTTAAATAACCACCACACTGTGTTACACCCCCCCCCCTCTCCCCCTACTCCCCCAAAGGTGCTACCTGGACATGGCCAAGGTCCTGGTGTTCCGCTATCTCTTCTGGTTTGTGCTGTCTGTGGTGTTTGTTACAGGGGCCACCAGGATCAGTGTGTTTGGCCTGGGCTACCTGATGGCTTGCTTTTTCTTCCTGCTCTTTGGCACCAAGCTTCTCATCAAACCATCCCGCACGCGCCTGGTCCTCTGGGACTGCCTCATCATCTACAACGTGGCTGTCATCGTCTCCAAGAACATGCTGTCTGTGAGTTATACTCACAACGACACGCCAGCTCCTACCACCTAGCATTGTGCACTGGAAGAGTTGGCAGTAAAGACTTGAGTACAGTTTTCTCATTGTCGTTCTGTTCTGTTTGTTGTCAGATCCTAGCATGTGTTTTTGTGGTGGAAATGCAAAAGGGCTTCTGCTGGGTGATCCAGCTCTTTAGCCTGGTCTGCACTGTCAAGGGATACTACGATCGTGAGTACTAGATATTCCTTTGAATTCCCTAAAGGAAAATGTTTATTTTCAGCTAAAATAACCCCAAAATATATAGAAAAGTAGAAGGGATGCATTTATTATTTGTGTGTGTTTGTCACATTTGTGTTTCCAACAGCTAAGTCAGTCAGCGACAAGACATGTACTCTGCCGGTGGAGGAGGCGGGCATCATTTGGGACAGCATCTGTTTCCTGTTCCTGCTTCTCCAGAGAAGGGTCTTCCTCAGTTTTTACTTCCTCCATGTGACTGCCGACTTGCAGGCCTCAGCCCAGCAAGCCTCCCGGTGAGCCACAGTGCCTCCTGAAGGACACTTACAGAACATTCCTTACTAGAAGACCGAGTTCTCCCGGAGCCCCTTATTGTACTGGACAGTAACAGAACTTGAAATGAGCTCAGTAACACTGTTTTCCTAATCACTGTCGAATGTACTATTTCTAGGGGGTTTGAATTGTTTAGAGCCAGCATGATCAAGAACATGAAGTTCCACCAACAGATTGAGAAAAAGTCCCTTTCACAGCTGAAGAGATCGTAAGTATATGACCCGGCCTTTCACATTTGTAGCTTCTGACATGTTATGTATGACTTATGACCAGAAATCTAATGTGATTAACTGACTGATCTGAAAAATGAAGCAAGGGCTTGTTTGCTGGCCAAGCCTAAACCAGAATGTGATCCTATCTTCTTAGAATGGAACGGATTCGCTCCAAACAGCAAAAGTACAAAGATGGCCGCCGAGTGTCAGCCATCCAGGAGGAGCAGTCAGGCGAGCCCCAGAAGGAGAAGAAGAGATCGAAACAGACAATGAAATGGCACCGGCCCTGGCTGGACCACGCTACAGGTTTGAGAGTTCTGGCATACCTCGTGAACATGTTTCTCCCTCCCTCTCTTTTTCCTTTTTCATTTCCTAAAGATGCTGATGATGTGTAACCATTCCCTTTGCAGTGTTGCATTCTGGGGAGTACTACCTGTTTGAGTCTGACAGCGAGGAGGAAGAGGAGTTCCAGTCAGAGGACCAGAAGCCTCAGAAACAGACGGCCTGTCAGGTTGGGACTTCATGTTTTCTCGTCATATGAATGTGTGTTACTTGGCCTAGCACCACAAAGCTGCCTGTCATCTAATCTCCAATATTTCTGTCACACACACACAGCTGGCCTACCAAGCGTGGGTGACCAGTGTGAAGTCGGCACTGAAGGACCGACAGCAGAAACAGAGGGAGCTGAAGAGGAGAGAGAGAGAGGGGAGACTGGCCGCACGGCAGGCTGGATCACCTTTAGGTCAGTGACACGCTCAGTGACACACAAAAGTGTACTCGCACACTTATGGTTACAAACACACACAAGCACAGAGATACAGTCGTCAGGTATCACACTGTTACTCACACCCACAAAGAGTCATTTGTAGTTGTATGTCTGTTGCAGGTGGAGGGGACAATGAGGTGTTTGAGGAAGGTGTTTTACATGAAGACCTAGAAGTCAACGAGGAGCAGGAACCTGAGGAATCCGGTAGGTATCACTGCAGACCCTGTCCTACCTTCACCATCAGACTCTTGGCATAAATGTTCTGACAGCGTAGAACGTTGAACCTCAATGTCTACAGCTGTTATAGAGTTCTGGATGAGGTACTGTACAATGCCTGATTGTCACTCTCAGTTGAGCTTGGAAGGTATGATGGTGTAATGCTGTTCTACTGTGAGCAGGCAGGGGGGACATGGTACAGCGACTGTTGGATGTTCTGAAGTTTCTAATGGCGGTGGTTCTGGCCATGGTGGATGGGATGACCCAGTGGCTCAACCTGCTGACCAAGCAGTACGTAGATACCTCCACCGTGCTTTGCAACGAACGATACCTGCTTATCCACAAGATCAGCCAGGTAAGGGCAGTAAGGGAACACACACACACACCAGCCCTGGCACACACAAACACTCACACACGCTGGGGCCAGACATAATGTGTGACTGTAGCCCACCCTCATGTTCCAGAGTCCTGTGAGAGAGCCTGTGGATGATCAGCTGTCCCAGGACAGCGAGAGCCCCACCCTGGACACCTGTCTGGACGAGGGAGACACTGACAACATTATCTGCACCAGCACAACCTGGTCAGTCAGTCAGGGTGGGGTGATGATTATGACGATGACTGATGTGGAGGGAGGAAATTGGTGTTATCACGTCTTTGTTTAATTTACCAAATGATCATGTTAAAAAATAATATATGTAATCTTTTTGAAAGGGTAACTAAATACCCCCCCAAAAATGTGTTTAACCGCTATGGTTAATACCCACATGACTTCCAACAAATATTTGCTCAAGTATTTATTTGTATTATTTGGTCCATGTTTTTCTTGCGACTACTGGCTGAAAACCTTTGAAGAAATTTAAGAGGTGTTAGTGCTTTTTTGAAGTAACGTGTTATTACACAGGGAGGGGTTGTGTACGATTTTTCATGTATCCCTTTCAGGATTTTTGGGACACCAAAATGAATATTGAGGGACGGGCTAAGGCAAAGGCTAACTCTGTAAGGCAGAATGATAATGAAACTATAATCTAAACACATTTATCATGCTCTCACACCTGCTTGTGTTTGTTATGCCTGCCTGGCAGTGGGTATGAGCTGGAGTTGCCTGGCGAGCCTGGCGAACTGGGCCGAACCACTCCTTACAGCGGCACCACGCTGGGTTCTGAACCCACCACCATGGAGCTAGACCAGGACCCTCAGAACCGCAGTCGCTACCGACACTCCAGAACTGCCTCAGAGTTACTCTCTGACAGGTACTGTTACTGACTGTTTGGCTGGCAGACTGACTAGCTGGCTAGATTCCCTGGTTGGTATTTACTGGTACTTAAACTGACTGATACACAGGTATTCGGTAGTAGCAGCATACTATAGATCTCACACTTTTCTCTGGAGAACAAATGCTACAGATCTTCAAATGCTACAGTCAAACACAACAGATCTATCCTCCTCTCCTCCTCCAGGGCCTTCTTTATCGAAGAGCTGGAACAGAGCAGGGATTTCTACTCCTCTCAGAACCGCCTCCTCAAGCTGCTCTTTGCTCTCTACAACTTGCTGGCCGGAAACTCTGAGCTGGTCTGTTACTTAATCATTGTCCTTAACAATGTGGTGACGGCTTCAGTTATCTCCCTGGTGCTGCCCATCCTGGTGTTCCTCTGGGCCATGCTGGCTGTTCCCCGGCCCAGCAAGAAGTTCTGGATGACAGCCATTGTGTATACGGAGGTAGGCTGTGGTTTCATATGTGGTTGTTTACCATCAACTCTCTGGATACTAAGGAGAGGTGTAGACAAGGACTGGATCAGGGAGACAGTAGGAGAGAGAGAAAGACCGACTGTGACAGAGATGCGAGTCATATGTAGCTCTGTTTTAATTGACTACAAGGAGGAAACTTACTGGGTTTGGCTTCACTCCACTTCTGTAAAACAGCTTTGCTGTGTTCGCTGCCCAGACATAAACAAATTATGCATTAGCGTGTTTGCTTTGATCTGATGTTTTCTGGTATGGTCCTCATCTGTCACCCAGGTGATGGTGGTGGTGAAGTACTTGTTCCAGTTTGGCTTCTTCCCCTGGAACAGTGTGTATGAGATGACCCTGAACGAGGACAAGCCCTATTTCCCTCCCCGCATCCTGGGCCTGGAGAAGACGGACAACTACATCAGATATGACCTTCTGCAGCTGCTGGCTCTCTTCTTCCACAGGTCACTGCTGCAGGTAAGACTGACCACAGCAGTGACAGTGTAGGCCACACCTCCCACACACAATCACACAATAAGGTGGATCATGTACATTTGTTGGACACAATTTGTGTGTGTGTGTGTGTTTCTGTTTCTCAGCGTTATGGCCTATGGGACCATGAGGGTCCCTTGGAGGACAAGAGCAGTAATGAGGGAGAACAGGCGAAGAGCAGTAGGAAGGAGGGAGAGAGAGAGGAGGTCTGTCCCATCTCTGGACCTAGCCTCACTGACATTGAGGCAAAACAGCTGGACCAGACTCAGAGTAATAACCCAGACCCAGGACTCGAGCACGAGCCCGAGCCCGAGCCCGGCACCAGCTCTGTCCCCACCCAGGAGCCACCTGCCTCTCCCAGCCCCAGCCAGTCTGAGCAGGGCCCTCGGAAGAGGAGCAGTTTCATGCGCTTCCACAAAAAGAGACAACCAAGCAAAGGTCAGCACACCATGGAAGGATGGATGGACAGATGGATGGAAGGATGTGTGGATGTATTCATTAATACACTGGTGTTCTATTGTTATGACAGATTCCACAGACAGTAAGGATTCGAAGAAAAAACTGAAGTCTAAACGCAAAGAGGCAGCCAGTAAAAGACTAAAGGCTATAGGAGAAAAGATCAGACACTTCCTCATTACTGGGTATGTTCATTTGAGTAAATTGTTCTCTTGTACAGTATTAGTGATGCTTCACTTGAAATGTCTAAAGGAATACAATTTGGAATGTGATTTTGACTCATATGAGCTGAGTATAATTTTGTAATGTCTCCCCTGCAGAGCTCGCAGTGTGTATAAGCCAGTTCAGGGCTTCTTCTCTGACATCCTGCATGCAGAGTACCAAGCTGCTACCGACGTCTACGCTCTCATGTTCCTTACCGATGTCATCGACTTCATCATCATTGTCTTCGGCTTCTGGGCCTTTGGGGTGAGAGACATTGTATACACCTCTGAGACCTCAGGTGGACAGCCACACCCTGTGCACTAACATCTCTGGTATTCACTCCTACGGCTGCCACAAAACGTAATCCATCTTGTATTTTGTGAGCCTTCTATTAACTGTCCATCTGTGTCTGCGTGTCTGTGTCTTCATCCCTGTATGCCCTGTATGAGTGGTTCGGCCCAGTTCGCCAGGCTCGCCAGGCAACTTCAATGCTTTACTGTGTGCAGTGGAAAATACAGTGCTTGTTGTTGAAACACAGGCTGTGTCTACTACCGCGCACTTAATGAAGTACACTGCAATGTAGTGCACTGCAATGAAGTGCACTTACATTTGCAGTGCACTCAGTTGCTGAGTAGCGCTGTCTAAACTGGAACACTTTACTTACCCATTTAGCGGGAAGTGACACACGCAAATCTGCTCGCGACACACGAGAAACTAAACCCGCGAAACAAACCCGCTTGTATTTCTGTCACTGGACTCCTCCTCTTCCGCTACGTAGCCAAGATGGCGCCCGTTTAGGGCGAGTAGTGTCCATCGTCGGACACTTCATTTTTGGACCGTTTGCAGTGCATCATCCGGGTACTTTCAGTGCACTGAATTATTTTGGTTTTTCAGCGTAATGAAAAGCACTGAGAAAAAGCACTAAGCACTGAAAGTAAGTGCTCGAAGTGCACAAGTGCGCGGTAGTAGACACAGCCAGAGTGTACTGTGTGTGCCTTATTGTTGAGAAGTCCTTAATCTAGCATGCACAGGAGAGGAAGACAACCATGGCTCTGTGTGTTCCTATCTTGTCCATGGTACCTGACTAGAGGGGGACCTTCATGACCTTGTATATGGACACAGCACTAATTAGTCTAGACACGGGCAGAGCATTGAAAAGACAACAAAGAGAAAGGCTCAATGCACATTTTTGCTAATGATTGTATGTACCTAGCTTGCAGGCTAACACAACTCAAGAAAGACACCTATAAATGATCTGCCTGTTTCATAGACAAATGTCAACCAAAATCCCTTTTTAGAAACACTCGGCAGCAGCAGACATCGCTTCCACCCTGTCTGAGGACCAGGTTCCTGAAGCCTTCCTTGTAATGCTGCTGATCCAGTTCAGCACCATGATCATTGATCGAGCTCTCTATCTGAGGAAGACCGTCTTGGGGAAGCTGATCTTCCAGATCCTCCTGGTGTTGGGCATCCACCTCTGGATGTTCTTCATCCTCCCTGCAGTCACTGAGAGGTAGGAAAGGGCGAAGGTCAACCATTGGACTGTGACTGGGTAGTACTGTGGAAAAATACTTTTACAATACAATACAAAAATACACAAACAACCAAATGCATGATCAAATATAGATTTGTGTTGATGACCAATTCCAAATATAGAAGATTGGACCTTCCGATCTTTGTCCAGATAAACTGTGTAATCTGCTGATTTTTCACAGATGTTTGGGAAGTTTATCTTTATTCACATATGTCCTGTTTTGAATTCAGTTGGTGTTTTCTTTGTCCTTGAATAACAGTGAGCTGATCTCAGCTCTATTTAAAGAAAAATCTATGTCATCCAGCTCTCTCCACTATAAACTTCCAGGTTATTGTTTTCTCTGTGAAGAAACAAGGTATTTTGTATGTAAGGTATTTTGTTTAGACTCCTCAATGATTTAATTTCAAATTCAGATTTTTAAATGTTTTAAAGTGTGAGAGTATATCATGTGACAAATTCCTTACCACAAAATGTCAGTATGCCAACAGAAAGTTTGACGTTGTTTAACTAAAGTGTTTGTCAGTCACTTAGTCCATGTGAATGGCACATGTAAACAAAGTTAAGTAGTTTGCTCACAGAACAGAGGCCCTGCAAAATCTACAATGGTCCAGGCAGTGGTGCTGAAATCTGTTTATACCATTATTTTGCCTTGTGTTTAAAGTAGATTAGACAGGTATTTACCATTTGTTTAGTTTACCGTCTTACTTTTATTATCCAGAAATTCTCTCTCACCATGTTAAGTGCCTTGGAGACCGGAATGCATTAGATCTTTGTGACTTTTCTTTACCTATAATTCCAAAAGGTTTGTTTAGCAGGGAGCATGCAAAGATGTTTTTGCTCAAAGCTCTAGAAAGCCATTTGGATTCTGCCGCCTATTCCCAAAGGAAAAAGCATAGAGTTTAGATTTTTGACTTTAGCTATTCTTTAGTATAGGAGTGGTGGGGGCAGGTGGTCTCCCAGCCAACACAGCAAGGGGAAATAAACACTAACAGTAACCTAGAGTCAAAACTTGACACACCAAACCAAGCGAATCACGAAGGGACGAGAAGTAAAAAATCTGAACTTGCTTGAATTCATTACAGTTCCTCGATATCCATTTGTCTACTGTCTGATAACACTCGTTGAGATCAAACTGTGTATGTGAATTTAAAATGTGTCATGTAGCTGTCTGATTGCCCAGACATCAGTAGTATAGATATGGTTTAGCTAATTGTTCTTGTGTACTTTTGTAGCCTACTGTAAATATATCCTAATGGCTAAATCACTTATGTAGTAACTTGATTGCATAATTGTTTTGTCTTAACGTTAAACCAGCTACTGCATTAGCTGCTCCCTGCTAATTAATTACTGAACTGGCTTGTCTTACTGTCCCCAAAAGGTTTTCCATACATTACAATCACAAGTGTTTTTCTATTACCAGTTCTGGCGACTTTACTGTAAGTCTATGTCGATGGAGTAAAGAGTCCTAATGAGCCTGTTTCAGCGCTCTTCTAACTTCGGTTCTCCATACATTGACCAAATATGTATTATAAATTGCCCTTGACACATCTTCCTGTAGCTGGTCCAGCTTTATAGAAAAGTGATCATATTGTAACATATGTTCCGGTATGAGTTTCTTCTCTCTCTTTTGCAGGATGTTTAGTCAAAACTCGGTGGCCCAGCTCTGGTACTTTGTCAAGTGTATTTACTTTGGCCTCTCAGCCTATCAGATCCGCTGTGGGTACCCCACCTGTATCTTAGGCAACTTCCTTACCAAAAAGTACAATCACCTCAACCTCTTCCTCTTCCAAGGGTGAGTCTGTCCCCATGTCTATCCAGCTCTCTCAATGTAGTCTGACTGGTGGGTAACCATAGAAACAAAAATGTATGACTGTGATATATATATACATATAATTTTTTTATGTTATAAGATTCCGGTTGGTTCCATTTTTGGTGGAGTTGCGTGCCGTGATGGACTGGGTCTGGACCGATACCACTCTGTCCCTCTCCAACTGGATGTGTGTGGAGGACATCTATGCTAACATCTTCATCATTAAGTGCAGCCGAGAGACAGAGAAGGTGATATACACTGACACTTTTTATCTGTGCTGTAAGAACCAGTTTTGCTCCTTGATGATACATGATAATACCTCAGTGGTTTGAATAGCTGCTCCCCCTGTCCCCTCAGAAATACCCCCAGCCTAAAGGCCAGAAGAAGAAGAAGATTGTCAAGTATGGGATGGGCGGGCTCATCATTTTCTTCCTCATTTGCATCATCTGGTTTCCGCTCCTCTTCATCTCATTAGTCAGATCAGTTGTGGGCGTGGTTAACCATCCTGTGGACGTCACAGTCACTGTCAAACTGGGAGGGTATGAGGTAAGATTATACCCTCCCCCTTGGATGGCATTCTCACAAGATCCAATCTTAATTATAACCAACTGCCCCAATGACAAATTCTGGTTTTGAATGTTGAATGTCTCTTGTCCCTGTGTAGCCTTTGTTCACCATGAGTGTCCAACAGCAGTCCATCCAGCCCTTCACAGAGAAGGATTACGACATCCTCACCACTGTTTTTGGAGTCAACGCTGTATGTAAACCTTTTAACCCCAAACCTTCCTTTAGAATTTGCTTGTAGTGTTGGGTGCTGGAATCAACCAGTCAATAACTGTTATTCTGGTTGTCCTAGCTAGCACAGTATTTGCTTGTCAATTCAATTCAATTCAATTGAGAATCACCTTGCAGTGTACAATGTGACGAGCATGTATCACTGAATGATGATGATTTTACATAAATTACTACAGTACATATTAAAATCAGACAGTAATAACTGAATTCACAGGTATATATATAGATATGGGCAGACTCAATATAAAAATATAAAGATAATATACACATACTAGTACCAATCATTAAGTCACAAGAATATCACAAAGATAATACTGATATGTCCTCAGCCATTTGACGTATTGTATAGACGGATAGCCTGATGGAGGAATGAATTGCTGAGTCTTTTTGTACGGGCTGTTGGGATTGTGAGTTCTGTGTTGTTTCTTAGAGCCTGCCCTGTGGCTATAGTCCTTGTTGGTGGAACAAGATCATGTAGAGGGTGGCTGTCCTCAAGCATGTCTTTCAGCAGTTTCACTGCAGCCAACTCCCGTAGTTTCTTCAGGGTTGGTAGAGGTAGTACGCTGCGTCTACCCCCCAGTGAGACAATCCTGAGTGCCCTCCGTTGTACTCTTTCAATGGCCCTTTCATGTTCTTTGCTACAGCCCACCAGTAGTACATGCCCGTACTCAAGCAGAGGTCTTACAAGAGTAATGTATACTTGTATCAGATCAGCAACACTAGTACCCTGTTTTGTAAGAAGCCGTAGATAGTGTAGTCTTCTAGATGCCTTCGTAACCATGGAGTTCACTTGGTCGTTAAAAGTCAGTTGGCTGTCCAGGATAAAACCAAGGCTTTTGGCTGACTCAACCCATGAAACTGGTTTCCCCTCGAGACTCAATGTTGGCGGCTTGTCGACTTGATAGTCTCTCTGCTAGCTCCACAGGTTACTTAGCTTTGTGACTAGCTCCTTGGTTTTCTTGGTTGCTGTTCAACCAACCAGTTACTGTATGTACATGGTTAGGTTGTTGCTAATTCTCCTACTGTTTGTGTGGGCCCTGCAGGTGGCTATGCAGTTCATCACGCTATACAGCTATGAGGACATAGTAACAGCCAAGATTGAAGGCAGCTCAGGTTCAGTGTGGAGGATCAGCCCGCCCAGCAGACAGGAGGTCATCAAGGAGCTGCTGGCCAGCCCTGTAGACATGACCTTGAGGCTGGCCTGGACCTTCCAGAGGTGTGTGTGTGTGTGTGTGTTGTGTGTGTGTGTGTGTGTGTGTGTGTGTGTGTGTGTGTGTGTGTGTGTGTGTGTGTGTGTGTGTGTGTGTGTGTGTGTGTGTGTGTATGTGTGTGCGTGCGTGTGCTTTTAACATTTTATCTGTGTTTTTGTGTGTCTTAGGGACTTGGGCAAAGGTGGCACAGTGGAGCACACTTTTGACAAACACTCCATTGACCTTACGCCTGGCAACCCAGTCAGAGCAGACCTGGCCTCTCTGCTTGTAGGGAACCGCACAGACCCAGTGTAGGTTTGACTTTTCATATTTGGTATGTGTCTGTATATACCTCTGGTGTGTGGTCTCTTAAGGCAAGACAGAATAATGAAAAGTGATACAAGAATTAAGGAAAGAAATTCAATATTCAATATAACATTTTCAATACTGTACATTTATAAAAAAGGATGCAGAGAATAATTTTTAAAGAGTGACAGATGCATCGAGAGAGGGAAGAGAAAGATGTAAGAATGGATGATATGTTTTCATAAGAATAGTTATAGAATGATTGCAAGAATTATTTTCATAAAGGAGTGACAAGAGATATATGGGTCCGTGTACTTTTGCGTTCATTCATTATTCTATTTTTGGAAGTGAAATGAAAAACAAAAAACAAATGGTATTCGATTTTCCTAAAATCTGTAGTCACTAGTTGAATGAAAAGTAGTGTAGCATATCCCTCCCGACAGATGGTCTGACGCTTTACTGACAGTTGTAAGTTTTATTGTAAATCCCACAAACGACGTAAGAACTGTGTATAAAGCACAAGCAACAATCACGTGTTAACATCTCCTTGCCGTTAGCAACACTGTATGCACATAGCTAGCCATTAACAATGCTGTTTAAGAACAAATACACATTATACACACGTTATTACAGTTGTTAATTATTATCTATCAAAACATTGACTAACCTTTTGCCTCTTCAGGGGGGCACTAATACCGTAACTATTCCGTTTTCCATTCCTGCTAATTCCTGCTAAATGTGCCTAAAAACGCCTAAACAGCATACCCAAAGTAAATTGAAAGCTGTTCTTGAACCATTTGGAGTACATGCATGTAAATAGTCTCTTTTGAAAGCTGACACTCTGAAGTTATGTCCCCTGTTGTCAGGACCCCTGTCAGTCCTACTGGTGTTGAGTTATAGCAGCTTAAACACAAGGAAAGTGAAAGGTTCTATTTCCGCCTAGTTTTTGTTTTGAAAAAAGAGGCCTAGAGGTGGTAGGTATTAGCTGGAACACAGCATTGGACCACAGGTTGAAGCCTTACCCAATTCAAATCAAAAGTCAAACATAATACCACAATATATTCATATTTTACACATGTTTTTATAAGAGTACATCCATGCGTTTTCTAAAAGGGCCTTTTGGAGACTCCAAAATGACCCTTTGAACCAAGGTCAAAAAAAAGGTATTCTTTTTCATAATTGTTATCTCTAATGAAAGGTGGTACTTAGAACTATCATATATAATAGCTAAATCCCTCATTAGTATTACTGAAACACAAAAACTGAATTATGAACACATTGTGTGCTTTATCTGATTCCCAGGATTGGCGCTCAAAGAACACTGATTCTGTCAACCAGATTGCGCAATAGACTTTTATTTTGAAGGCTCCACAGAAACTCGACATGTTTGGTATTAGCGTTTGCAGCATTTCCTTAGCTACAAGGCTAACGAGCTCATTTCAGAGCCATTCAAAGCTACGTGTTAGATATTCGTGTACAACGAGTGTGGGGCGGGACGCACAGACCTAGTTGGCTGTAGAGGGCTGTCAACAGGGCATGGAAGCTCTGATTGGGTCAATCTTGATGTCAATCGAAAGGGGAGGGTTCAAGGGACATTTTGATGTCTTCCTTTAGAGAATAGTATATTGGCAAGCGGAGAAAATACTACTTTGATGTGAATAAGGTATTTCTTTCGTCGCTAACTAGCATAATGAAACAAAGGATTATAGCTATATATGAATGTATTTGGACAAACGTTTGGACATGGTTAGATACGTTGGACCTTTGGGAATGTAACCAGCCAAAATTACCAACATGTGATGGACTTGTTTGCATACCTGGACCATATATGAACCGTTGAGTGTGAGTAAAACTTTTTTCGTTTGGCGGTGAATTTATATTCGTGACCGGACAAAGACGTTACATGTACTTGCTGTTGCGACTTGATCTTGAAAAGGTTTATTTCAATGGAAGCACAAGAATCCTAGCTTTCCAATGATGTGTCATTTGTGTAGCCGTCTTAAAAATATATTAGTTAATTGAGTGCGTTATAACTGAGGGAGGAGTGGCAGCGTTTCTGTTCCGCGGGCGGTACAAGACGGAAATCAGGTTGTATTCTCCATCCCTTTCTTCTCTCACCGTTCTTGAGCGCACAACTTCACTACCGTTCTCGCGCGCACAACAACCGTTTTTAACTCCGAGCCTCCTTCAGCATAAAAGCATCCAACTTGCAACAAGAAATGCATAACAAAAAATAAGAAAACAAGCAAAACATGTAACAAGGGCAAAACATTTATAGTAGTGCCAAATTGGGTTAGTTACAAGTAGATTTAAAAATATATATAATTTAGGATTAAAAAAATTATATTTACCCCTTTCTTGTTTCTATGTATCAAATTAATATTAATTTGGATTCATATAAAAAAGGAAAATACATTAATGAGACCAGGTTAATTTTCTGCCGAAGGTCAGTCCTTTCTACAGAAGTTGAACGAAGTTAAGAAGTCTGTAAACATAGAAGGCAGCTTGGTTTTTCTGTGACAATTGCTTACCTCGGCAACTGCTGTCGACACATCTACTTCCAACTGCGCATCAGATTTTCCCCGCTTGAGTTTATGACCATCACAAAATCGCACACTCATCACAGAGCACCCACGTCCCACGCCAATGTCTGTAAGGTGCTGTGAAATGTCAGCATGAGTCAAATGTCTTCTCAACATATCACTAATGATATCAGCGTATGCCTCAAGAGAAGCCATGCTAGTCATTCAAATCACCCCGTCAGATAATTCAAAAAGATTACCCGCCAGGTCATAGCCTATGTTTTCCAGGTCAACAGCATCACCAGGTGGCCCATCCTTAAGAATTAATTTGAATGACGTTCTCTCATTATTGCATTTTCCCTTTTTATATGAATCCAAATTAATATTCATTTGATACATAGAAACAAGAAAGGCGTCAATATTAATTTTTTAATCCTAAATTATATAAAAACAATCTACTTTTCATTCAATGAGTGACTACAGATTTTAGTAAAATCAAATACCACTCATAGAATAATGAATGAACACAAAAGTACACGGACCTATATGGAGAGAATATATTCGAAAAAGTGAAGAGATGAAGAGAAAAACTAAAAATAATGTTTTTGTTATGGAATTTAAAAAAAACTAAAAACCCCACATGGAGATTAGAAATCTGCATTCTCATTTCATCCAGGCTCCACAAGCTATTGGTGGGTTTTTGGGGGCGTATAATCCTGATATACTGTATTTTTGTATTATCCTAGACGTGTGCCTCACATGTTCCCTAACTACATCCGAGCCCCCAACGGAGCTGAAGCCAAGCCTGTTAGCCAGCTGTATGAGGGTAAGGATGATGGGAGGGAGGGTGGAGGAGAAGGACATGCATCTATGACTGATGTGATTAGAGTTCTGAGTTGGAAATATACTTTTTTTTGGATGGATATAAATCACACATTTTTGTTTGTTTACAATGTCCACCAGCTGACGAGGAGAGCTTCCAGGACGTGACACTGTCTCTGAAGAGTGACCGGTCCCTGAACGGCAGTGGGAATCAGGAGTGGTGGGACATCAGCATTGCTAACTGCCTCCCCACCTCAGATAACTGTGGTGTCCTGCCTATGATCATCTTCAATGACAAAGTCAGCCCACCTAGTCTGGGCTTCCTTGCTGGATATGGGTAAGAGTTCTATTCTTAAGAATATCCAAGCTGTTAAATGGAACGTCTAGGGTATAGAGGTTAGTTCTGATACTTTTCCATCTGAGAATGTGCTGTAGTTCACTCCTGAATCTTCTGCTTGCAGAATCATGGGTCTGTACGTATCAGTGGTGCTGGTGATTGGGAAGTTTGTGCGTGGGTTCTTCAGCGAAATCTCACATTCCATCATGTTTGAGGAGCTGCCCTGCGTGGACCGCATCCTGAAGCTCTGCACAGACATCTTCCTGGTCCGGGAAACTGGAGAGCTGGAGCTGGAGGAGGAGCTCTACTCCAAACTCATCTTCCTCTACCGCTCACCAGAGACCATGATCAAATGGACAAGAGACAACCAAAGAGACAGGGACCGACACTAGCCCTCTGTATGGCTGCTAGGAAGCTGAGCCAGTGCACCTCTATCTGGGGCTCGGTCTTCCACAGCAGTGGACCTCTCCCTAGAACCGACGGTTGGGCAAACTGACAGCTGTCTTTTCTGGCTCTGGTAACCCCACTGTCAGCTAACTCCTCTCTTGGAGGCCAAGTGTAAATGTAGGGATGTTAATGTCATAGTAATACAGTTTTGATACTGTTTATCTGTCTATGTTGAGCCTCCGTACAGTCTGTTATGGCTGACTTCTAGACAGTTGACTTGCAATGCAATGGCTATGTTGTCTGAACCATGCCTTCTAGAAAATGAAATGAGTTAGAAACATTACCTTCAGCTATTGAGCTGGACTGTGTCCACCAGCATTGAGTCAAACACTATGCCCTCTGAAGAAATCCTACTGCTCACACCGAGATGAACCAAGATCCCGATGTGTTGGATATTAACAGGTCTGACTAAAGATGACAGATGCTTAAAAAAGACTAAAAGCACAAAGCAGTGTCTAACACTATATTATAGTACATATTCAGCAATAGCTTTACATTTTACTGAGAATTGTTTACAAATTGAATTGCCAATGAAGAGGGTTTAAGACTGACATGACTTGAAAACACTTTTGTGGAGTTAGTTGAATTTACATTTCTGTTATCTTAAATACAGGAACTGTTCAGCTAAGAGCTGGATGTCTCATACTGAATGTCTTACAATTATGACAATCGCTACAACACCTATATACTGGAATACCTTCATGTAATACCTTCAAGTATAGGTTGAATATATGAAATGTAGTGACCATCATAGATTCAACCTAGATTCAAGTCAGCTAAACACTGCTAGAATGTATGTACAATTGTGACACTATACTATTCTTAAAGACTGTTGTCATTGTGCCTTAATTTTTTAGTCCAGCTGTTTGTTGCCACCAAATGCACACGTTTCTATGCACAAACGTATGTGACAAAAATACTACAGTAGAGTAAAAAAAAACGTTGTTAGAGGTTCACTTGTGTCCTACATATGGGCTATGGTATGTTCCTGTGACCATGTAGACTGTCACTCTGTCATGCACCATGTCAAAAAATGACCTACATTTGTTTCCAACACAATGTGATTCTACTACTAAACCAATGAAAAGATTGTTTATTTGTACAAATAAATGACTGTTCTTATTCCTGCAATACTGGCTGTGATGCACTGGATCATACCAGATGATTATTGAACACTCACTCATTTTTGGAAAGCAGCTTTATTATTTTGAAGGCAGTTAAAATCCTGATATCACCCAGCCATTTCAGCCCCATGGAGCAAAACCTTTAAATGAGACACAGAATGAACACAAGACCTAAAAACAATAAAGGTTGCATGATAGTAAGTAGGCAGGAGGTTAACATCAGGACAGATCTTCCTCATTTATTTCCAGCAGAAACTCGCTGATTTCCTCCTTCATCTTAGACCTATACAGAGATCAAACACACAAACACAGGTGGGGTTTAATGGGAAAACAAAATCATGGGTAATGTCACAAAATAAGCAACATTACATCGGGTCCAAGTCAAGTGACTGGGTACTCATGTAGTCCAACAGTATAAAAACTTTTCATTTGTTTTCAATTACTGGTTTAAGCAAGGGTTTATGTATCAATTGAACAATAATGTTACAATAAGCAAACCATAGTGATCTATATGAGCAGAGTCCATCTGTCACTTGTAACAGGACCTTACCTTCTCTTCCTCCTCTCAGCCTCTGACAGGATGTATTGCGGCAGAGTGTCTACAGACATCTAGAGACCAAGAAACTGACCACTGTCAAATTTGTTTTCAAAACATAAATCTTTTGAAAGCAACAGGCTGACAGACGGCGGCATTGAGGTGCTCTGCTTCCACGTACCATGTCTTTGACGGTCAGCCTACAGCTGTAACACAACAGGCTCTTCACATCCACATCTGGCAACCTGAAAAAGACATCTGATTAGCAGACTTGAGGGGTCAAAGAGATGTCAGAGTAGTCAGCTCTGTGAGACATACTGACCTGGAGGAGCAGCAGACTTCCCCAGAGCCACAGCCCTCCCTCTGGGAGCCTGCCGAGGAGCAGCACTGGCCTGGTGATCCAGGAGACGACCCTGAGACTGGGGCTGGAGGTGACGGGGTCCGACCTGGGTCCTTCCTCTGAGAAAGCTGCTCTGAGATCAGAGTGGCCTGGAAGGCTGAGGCCTCTTCTACAGAGAGAGGGAAGAGTCCATGCAGTGAGACATTTACACTGTGTATTAGCCTGCCACTACAATATCCATTCAGAGAGTGTATTTATGGCATGGCCAAGTAAGCATGTTCTCTAGTAGAATTTCAAAAATGTGACTCACCCACAGTAGTGTCCAAGGCACACATACACAGCAGGCATTTGGCAGTGTGGTCCACACAGGAGGTCTGAGGGGGGCAGGCTGTGTGGAGCTTCTCACCGGTCCTGTTAACATACAGGCACATATTAGTTTCAATTTAAGATCATCCATCATTCTCATCATGATGATGATGGAAGTCTAGCGACTACGGTGCACTGCCAAAACTAACCGGTAGATGGTGCTGACGGTGGCAGGGAAGTCAGCCTGAAGTTTGGTAACAAAGCTCTCCGTTAGTCGCTGGATGCTGGCCTTGTCTGGTACCTGCACAAGTACAAATAATACCTTCAACATGTTAGACAGATTCATGATGGAGACACCCTCAACCATATCCCACAGAAGGCCTGTGGAGATCACCAGTGTTTTATTACCCAGAAGAGGTACCATCTGCCTTTGTCTCTCTGAGCCTCTCTCCCATTTCTCTAGCAATTTCTGTTCCCCCTCTCCGTCTCACCTTGGTGTCGAGAGCAGGGATGAAAACAGTAGGGACACCAAACATGCGGTTGTAGAAGGCAATCTCCTTAGAAGAGTAGTCTCTCATGGGCCTGACAAGGACCACATCTCCATAGCGGGTGTCTGAGAATCCCTGAATATACGCGCGCGCACACGCACACACACGCGCGCACACACACACACACACACACACACTGTATGATACAAGCACCATATATTTGCAGTATGTCTCTGTAAAGGCTAGATTTGGAAACACAGAGCCAGGTGATGTTAAAGCTCTACGTGCTACACTAAGAGCTACGTGGATGTCTCCCTCTCCTTACCGTGTCCATGGCGAGGGCGGAACCTCGTCCCAGAGAGATGCTGCTGAGCAGCCTGACAGCCAGACGGGTGCAGCTGTCCCCCAGCATTACCTTAGAGTAGCCCTCTGACCTGGCTACATACAAGATCAGGTGCTGCCTGGGCACAGACAAACAGCATGTTATTTACATTAAACAGCGCTTCCAGCAGTCATGTGTATGTTATATGCACAAGCTTGATATATTTCCAAAGCAATACAACAAACATGCATTACATGTGGAGTATAGGCAAACAAAATCATTCTAAACGCAAGAGATCCTTGAAGAATGTTTACTACATTGTGCATGTGCAATGTGTTGGCATGAGCTACTCATACAACATCCTGCTAGCCGTTATATTTGATACTGTAACCTGAGGGTCTGCAGCATATCTTCTCTGGCTGTCAAAGTCCTAATGGACGCAAACAGCCTCTGCAGTGCCTGGCTCTGGTCGGGGTCAGGTGTGGCTAGGGCAGGGTCCTTGCTCTTGCCGTCTTTTAAATTGAGATGTGATAGGTGAACCTGGGGATGGGCAGGGCCTGGGCCCTGGTTTTGGATGTACTGGTCCACTCCAGCTTTGTAGCTCCCCCCAGCCCTGTCTGGGGCCGGTGTCCCAACCTCTAGGACTGACATGGGCAAACTGAGAACCTAGAGCAATGGAAGCCACAATGTTTTAAACATTCCTGTTCCTTCTTCGATGGATATGTTGATAGTCTTCATAGCTGCAAACATATTGCTGCTGAATGCAGTTATATGTCCTTTTTGAATGTCAGTGTTGATTAAAATCTCACCTGCTCTAATGGGACTATGTGGTAGGGGTAGCCAGTAGCTTTGAAGACAGCCTCCAGCTGTGGTACAAAACTTGCCCTCTCTTCCAGACTCTGCCCAGTAACTCCTCCCTCTGGTAAAATCAGTATTACACACACCACACCAAATTTTCATTTTCAAAATGTACTCTTTGTAAAGACTTGTCAGAATCAAAGCTAGGACCAGTTTGACCAACTCCCCCCACCCAAAAAGAAAAGGTTTTAGTGTTTAGTTTCAGGAAAGAAGGCAATGTTGGATGCATTAATTAATGAAATGCTGCACTACTACCCATTGGTGGGGCAAGTACAAAACTGTTATTCATACATTTAAATTAATTATTATGTTGACGGTGCACTATTGAATACCATCAATGTAGACAATCCCTGAAGAGAATCTCAACTTCTTAGATGCTTCTCGACTCAAGCCCTAAAAGACAAATATGATTTCATAGACATATAGAATTTGAAAACTGTAGCAATAAGAACCAAGATTGAGTTGTATATCTACATTAGGTCTACATGTTCCCAGAGATTTACTGACCTACCTCCTGAACTTGTGCCAACATGGAAAAAGATGATGGCCCTCCAGATATAGCAAGGAGCACCTACAACAGACAGTCACAACTCATGCATTATGGTTACCACTACAGTTGTGGAAATCACACCAGATAAAATCATTCTACCTTCTCCCCAGGAAATATTGTACGATTTTTCCCCAGCATGGCCCGAAATTTGTGTACAAAGTACTCCTTGAAACAGTCCCTGGTAAAAAAGAGAATTGCCATTACGAAAAATATTCAATAAACCCCTTGGATGAGTCTAGAAGTGAAAATAAACTGGTTGAGGTACCTGCAAAAGGCATCTCCAGCTCTGATAAGCAATACTGCTGTGGAGTGTTTGCATTTCATACACTTTTTAGAGAGACTGAGAGAAAAAACACAGGGTGTTGGATACATTAAAAAAAAGTTCATCATACATAGCCTGCTAGCAAATGCTACTGTACGGCTTACCAAGGGGCTTCTCTATGTTCCAGTTGTCCATTGAATTCTTTATCGTCGACCTGGCACATGGTCAATTTGCTTGCTGATTTGAATGCTACTTGGTAAAACTATAATTAGAACTTGTATTAAGTACGTACAGAGAGTAAAAGAGCTAGTCTACGTGCGCCAGTAATTGGCTAGCTAGCAAGCTTTGTTAACCATCAATCAGTATTTTTAAATCTCCCTTTTACAGATACCACCTGGAGCATAGTGTTAAGCAGCTATGTTTTGTGATACGCTTGAATATCAGCTATTTCCCTAGACTACAATTGTGCAATGCCAGTCTGCTGCAAAATGTTGACAGCAATGCGCACGATGATGACGTAATTCAGGTTGCGCTCCTGTTCTCTTGTAAAAGGACCAGCGTGAAGTTTAATTATTTCCTGATTTTATTTAGCTTTAGTTAAAAAATGAATTAGTATTCACTGTATTTATAACTGTTGATGCTACTATGTATATTGTGACAGAGAGTACATTGTGATCCTGTAGGGTATTTGTGTTTTGCTATTAAATACAATAAAAACGCTAGATCATAAAAAAAACTAGAGGGTAGAATTTCTGGGGAAATTGTGGTGTGCTTGCTTGCATCGGTTGCAGAGGGGTCCGTTTTAAATACATTTTTACAACTGATATTTCAGTATATTTTATATTAAAATGCATACTAATTATATATAAAGATAACATTACATACAAAAGCATATTTATTTTGCTGCTCATTTACAACTCAAAATACTAAGAGTGAAGTGTAAGAGGGAATCCCAGATAGCAAATTGATTCCGCGCCGGATCTGGCCCCAATGTGGCGCAGCATTCGGCCCAGATCCGTAATACGGACGGACTGCAACTTGGGCCGGTGTCTTTTTGCATCGCGGCCCAATGCTGGTGCTGATCCGTTTTACGGATCCAGAACGGAACAGGGACAGGACTGGCCCAGACCCGGAAAGTGGATTGTCCCGTATTGAAAATGACACCGGCCCGGCTCCGTATTACGGATTAATTTATCAAGTAAAATGGCCCATGCAGTTGCTGCCAGTTATATAATTCAGAGCATTGAAAACATAAAACATATGTCACAGAGCAAATAATAGCGTCAAATGTTTTGGTATCTTCATACTCAAACTCTGTTGTAAACAGTTGACTTACATAAGAAATAATAACTCAAAAGTCCTGCATACTTTTCAAAAGGTTGCATTTTTATTTAAGAAATAATAAACAGTAAGTAAAACATTAAGTACAATAAAGTATTTAAAAGGTATATACATGTCACATGTACTCAGACATGTAAAGGGATGTATATGTATACATAGGTAACATACAAGGTAACATAACATTTTCCATTGGCTGTGTTTTGGAATGAAAGGTATTCAGTTTGTAAAAAAAATAAGAAAGCTGAAAAGAAATGTAGAACACTTAAACACCTGCTGCATTCTTTACCTCCACCCCTACGCTCAGAACCAAGGTTAAACCATCGTATGGTGTGTTTAATGATTTTGGTCTGTGGCACCACTGCAGACACTGCACCTCCTCACTGCACCTGTACAAAAATTACAGACCCTCACATCTATCAACAAACAGTGTCTATTTATCTAGTTACATCAACTCGAAACAATGAAAAGAAGATTTTGAGGGAACCTATTTTCTACTCACGCATGAGTACAGCCTTTGCCTTCATTTGGCAAAACCTTTTTTTGCCATTCACACCCTTCCAGTTGATTCTTTTGGCAACACTGTCGGAAAACATGTGGGCCAGGATGTTCCAAGTCACCTTTTTAGTGTCCTGTCCCCCTATTGAAGCTAGGACTGCAATCTGTTGTATGAAAGCGTCTGCTATATGAATAAATGTAAATGTAAATGAAAAACAAATATTAGGAAACCATCACTGGAATTACTCTTGAGCAAAATAGTTAAATGGAAAGACAGACAGTATGTACCATATTTGTTTTTGCAGCAGCATTACACTCCTCCCGAAGCCAGGCTTCAAAATCATCTACGTCCCTAGAGTCTCCAAAGGGAAACACACATCCACTGGCATTTCAGAAAGGCATACTCTTTCATTGCCATCTATTTTAGCAGCCAAGTAGTTGATCATTGAGAGCATCTGTGCTTGTTGGTGCTTCATATGTTCCAATAAGGTGAGCATTTGCAATTGTGGTCCTGCAAATAAGAAAATAAAAACAAGGGGAAAAAATAAATACTGTCAACATGACCAACAAAAAATGTAACTAAATGAGTGCAGACAGTTTTACACAAACCACACAAATATGTAACAATGGAGCTTACCACTACATGGAATTGGTCCAGTCCCAGACCTTGCCACTCGGCACGTCGGTGTAAACAGGCGAACACCATCCCCTGTGGACCCACTTATATAATCCCCTGGAGAGGAAGCCCTAGGACATGGTAGAGGAGGATTCATTGAAGTTCCAGGTCGTGGAAGAGGGTTTAGGGGAGTTATAGGTGGTGGTGGAACCTGTGGGGCCTGGTAGGACAGTGACACAGATGGACACTGCCGAGCTGGCTGGGGGGTTGCCTTGTGTGAGACAGGCTCATCACTTTCTGCCCCATCGGTGTCACCAAATAAGTGCCAGATTTCTTTTTTTTAAACAGACCAAACAGATCATTTAGTTTTCAATGTTTGAGTTGAAAAAAAAATTCTGCCATGCTGAAACTAACCTTGGCTTGATTTTTCTCCGTGGTCTGGTATCCTCCTCAGACTCAGACTCTAAGTCGGACGTGTTGCAAGTCAGTGACTTCCTGAGTGACTGTCTTGCTGACAAATGGTCATCTAGAACGTAAAAACATTGACTGATCAAAACATGTGTTTAATGACACATTCAACCTAAAATTGTGAACTCAAAATGGGATAATAGACTAGTCTATATTTTGTGAGTCGCAAAAAGTCCTTTTGTCAGTCTTTTTTATGCTACCTAGAATATATTGTTTCTTCTTTGAAACAGGAGAAACTTTCTCACAAGTTTCTATCACTGACTGACTACAGCGTTGCTCAAATGTGTTTTATCACAGGCATAGAGAAATGTGACGCCACTCTGACGCCATATTGGGATGCATGTCTGAAAGGCTAGTTCATACTGTATTGGTGAAGTGTATGTCCTTACTTGCTCATATAAACATAAAAATACACATATGTTACATACCACAAGTTTTCAGAACTGTGCAATCATGTTGTTCCCAGTCCTCTCCAGGCTCCTCTCTTTGTCTGACTGCTCTATTTATTCTTTCATCAGTGGTGTAGCATGGACAAAATGATGCTCCATCACTTTACCAGTCAGATGGTACAACTGAAACAGTTTTGGCCTGAATAAATTTGACCAAGTGATACATTCTGACAGAGAAAAACGAAATGTCAGTCAGTCATTCCATTTGTATGCCAGTGAAGAGAAAGAATACTGTATATTTGCACTTGAACAAAGTCCAGAGGCCTCATGTATAAAGCTTGCGTACGCACAAAAAGCTTGCGTACGCTGGTTTCCACGCACACGTGTGATGTATAAAGATTTACTTGACGTGAGAATGTGCGGGCCGTCACGGAAACTTTTGAGCAGTCGTGAGAATGTGCGGACCGTCCGCCAAGTCTTGTCTGGCTCTGTATCCAGTGGCGGTGCGTCCATAGAGGGCGCAAGGGCGCCGCCCCTCCTAGAATTCTTCGTAAAAATAAATTAAAAAAAACTTCAAAAATATGATATACCAAACTATTTAACTAAGAAATGTACTGTGTTAACGCGTTAAATGTGTGTGGGAGACCGTAAATCCTAGTCAACAACCACTTAAATGTGACCAAATATAATATATTGCCATTCGTTATCACTGAGATAAGCCACTCCCCCCTGGAGGGGCGCCGGCCAAATGGAAGTCAATGGGAGCTCTCATACTTTTCATACATTTGAGAAGAACGGCTTCTCATTGGCGGAAAAAAGGGGCGATGCCGGGGGGCACGAGTCGTTTCTTACTTATATTGACATCTGATTCGTCGAATTAGAGACCTTTATCATTCCCTCACATCCCATATAATTATCACGTATCTACGAGAGCAACCTAGCTAGCAAAGGAGGATGGGCTGTAGGCCTACGGGACGTACACCCGTAGCTTCTCCTCAAACCTGTATGCTAAGTAACCGGAGCTGGCCTGGTTAGCTGGTTGTTCAGTGAGTAATTCAGTGTTACACACACAGTCACAACATCACACGTTAGCAACGACGCTATGCGATATCAGCGACCCTTCAGCATTAGTATCGTAGCTAAGTCTAGGAAAGTTGAGGCTACTTTTCGCTAGGTAGCCTACCTACGAACATGTCTTAATCTGCTAGACAAGTGGCTTCCCCATCGTTCTTTTGGTGAGCTGTCTCACGAGCCCTACTAGCCGACAAGCAAAATAGTTATTTAGCACTAGCGTTGCTACCTGCATATATGCAAACATTGTTTACAATATTTTCAGGCTTCAACCAGTGCTGCTCAAGCATACATACAGGCTCAAGAGATAGATTCGTTAGGCATTGAAGAAATAGTAGGAGAGGACGACAGCATCCAACATAGCTAATACATATATATTTAAGTTATGTGTAACGACGACACGCCGCCCAACTGCGCCCCAAAAAGAAAATCACCAGCCGCTACTGTCTGTAACATGGCAAATTCTAACTGAAAAGTGCCGAAACTCACCAAACATTACAAAATAAAGTTTCCACTACGGTTACGCCTACTGTCATACTTCTATGACGTTGACTATTCAAAAAACGTAAAAAATACAGTTTGATCAATAATGTATGATCACATCAAAATGCCAAAACGGGAAATGATATAGCCTATAGGCTGTTTAATCCGCCACCACTTAATAACTTCTGTTCAATTTGAGGGTGTCAAACGAACGACAAAGTCACTCAGGAAATCCATGTCGCGCTAACCCTATAATAGCCATAGATAGGCCTATATATAAACACATGTTTATATATATCTATGATAATAGCTGCCATGCTGTTACCATGCGCCACCACTCGTTTCTTACTTTCAAATTTTACATCGGACCATTCCCAGCTAGCATGTGACCAACGGGCCACCAGCGTTTTTTGGTAGGCACGCCGTTATAGTGGCTTGCAGCGGTGGGGCCTCCAGTGGCGGACCATCGTCAAGCCGATAGTCGGCAATTACTCAGTGGTCCGCCAGTGTTTCATGGGCGGCATGCCGATAACGTCAACCTTCAGCTGTTTTCTGTTTTTGTTGTTGATATTATTGATGGTGAATAACAACAACAAATAGGCTAGCCTATTTACACTCATGGACGTTACATCAATACACGTAGGCTATTTACATGATCGAGCTTTTACGCAAGACCAATAAACAAAACTTGACGTCAAACTTTAGCTGTTTTCTCTTTTTGTTGTTGATATTATTGATGGTGAATAACAAGAACAAATAGCCTAATTACACTCATGGACGTTACATCAATACACGTACATTTACATGTAGCCTGCGGAACTGAGACCCACACAGGACACAAACTTTTCCCGGGTTCGTTTATTAACTGCTGCTCGTGCTATGGAATTATTTGAAGATACACTTGCGCGTGAACACGAATCTAACTACAACTGCCAACGTCTTGATGTCCAGTACAGTCATAATCAAGGTGAGTGAAGTGGCCAGGTCGCAGTTGTAAATGAGAACTTGTTCTCAACTAGCCTACCTGGCTAAATAAAGGTGAAATAAATAAATAAAATATACTAGCAGTCTACTCAGTCTATTATCAAATCAAATTAGACTACTTGGTCTAAACTGTTTAATAAACAGCATTGCACTAATTGTATAATTTGTCTTACTTGGCAGATATCCAGTCTACTTGGGCCTGCTTATTCATCTCGAGGTAAAATGTCGAGTTACTGGACTAAACGCAGAAAAATTAAGAAAGGAGTCATGCAGGATTTGCTCAAACTAGGTTCCACATCTGTAGAGAGTGGGGAGAGAGATGGTATCATGGATTTTGACATCACAGCTTCCAATGCAGGAGTCAAATAGGGATGAGTTAGGCCTAGCTGATAGCAGTAGTGAATCAATGGATGGAGAGACTTTAACAGTGAGTTCAGAGGAGAACACAGATGACAGTACAGATGAAGAAGACATGAAGAAGTTACTGGCTGATTGGGCTATCAGAAAACAAATTCCACATTCGGCATTAAATGAACTTCTAAAGATTCTGACCAAGAAAATACCTGAATTTGGGTTACCTATAGATCCACAGACTTTGTTAAAAACAAAACCTGTTGTAACAACTAAATTCATCACTGGAGGAACCTATTTCCATGCTGGCATTGCTCATGGTGTGCTATCATACCTCACCATGCACCCAATGCTACCTGAGCCTGTGTCCCTCCAAATAAATATAGATGGCCTGCCATTATACAAAAGCTCAAATGCTCAGTTTTGGCCTATATTAGGGCTAGTAGAAGTCTTTGATGGTTTGGTCCAGACTAACAAGTCCCCATTTGTCATTGGGATATTCTTTGGTCAAAGGAACCCTACTAGTCTTGAGTTTTTGCATGACTTTGTTGAGGAAGCAGAAGGGCTAGAAGCCAATGGTATTTCTTTTGGAGAAATAAATGTGCATGTGAAAATCTCTGCAATAGTTTGTGATGCTCCAGCAAGGGCATTTGTCAGAAACGCAAAGGGTCACAATGGTTACTACGGCTGTGACAAGTGCCGTCAAAAGGGACTCTACTACCTGAATCGAATGACCTTCCCAAACATGAATGCTCCTCAGAGGTCTGACCATGACACTTTTGATGAGTTCACAGATGACTGTCACTATAGTGGGACAACACCTTTAGGTAGATTTTCAATTGGTCTTGTGACACAGTTTCCACTTGATTATATGCATCTGGTGTGTTTGGGAGTAAGCTGGTAACCTTATGGCAGAAAGGGCCCCTGACAACTCGTTTAAGTCCTTCGGTTGTTTTGAATACATCCACAAAGCTGATTGAACTAAGACCACATATTCCACCAGAATTCAACAGAAAACCCAGATCTCTGAATGAATCCGACCGATGGAAAGCAACAGAATTTCGGACGTTTCTCTTGTACACTGGTCCTGTCTGCCTTAAAGAGCATCTTCCAAGAGCTATGTACGAGAACTTCATGCTGCTTGCCGTCGCCATGACCATTCTCCTAAGTGTCTCCTTGTGTGCAGATTATGCTGACTACGCTAAAGACCTCCTAGTGTTGTTTGTGGACCACTGCAGCTGCCTGTATGGAAAAGAAAATGTCACATATAACATGCATGGCCTAATCCATCTCAGTCATGAAGCACAGACATTTGGTGTTCTTGACAATATCTCCTGCTTCCCCTTTGAGAATTATCTTGGTCAGCTGAAGAAAATGATTCGGAAACCCAACAAGCCTTTAGAACAGGTCATCGGAGACTGTCAGAAAGAGAGGCCATGGGAGCAATTCAGTCAGAGGCTAAACAAGAAATGCAAAATGAGCATACTGATGGTCCAGTTCCAACTGGTTTAACTGTGAAAAGGCAGTTTGACAAAATGCAGTTCAACGTTTTTTTGGTAAAGAGGTCTACTGGCAACAACTGCATACAGCTGAGGAACAAGGAGATTGTGCTGGTGGAAAACATTGTACTACAAGAACATGGGGATATTTTCATTGTGTACAAAAGATTTAGGAGCCAAACAGACCCTTTTTCTTACCCCCTGCTGTCATCCAAGCTGGACATTTTCCTTATGTCTACATTGAAGAATGAGCTTCTTTTTACAAAATCCACAAATGTATTAAGAAAATGTGTTCTACTCCCATGCAAAGAGGGCTTTGCTGGGATACCTTTACTCCACATGTAATATCCTGGACTTTTTTTTACTCAAGGGAAGAGTTTTATTAAGGTAGCTTGACATGTTTAAAATGATCAATATTGTAAATATGATAAGGAATGTAGGAAATCTAACATTTCTGTGCTTTTTGTTTTACAGTACTATGTTTGCCGTGCTTAAATTTCCAAATGAAGAAAACAGTTTAGCTGTTGTCTCAAAGAGTTGGTGCACAAAGAAAAGATGTTATTGGCCTCCATATAAAACCCAGGAGAGATTGCGGAAGGCAGTGATCTTGCATGAAGTTCCAGACATTAATACATGGGAGGTGTTCTCCATGGAGATATTAAAGATCAAGGGTGCGTCCATTATATTAACCAAATATTTTCAAATGTCAGTTTGTACACAGAACGTGTGTACAAACTGATAACCTGCTATTTTGTTTATTTTCAGATTCGTATGACAAAGCACATGAGTGCCTGGTTCGGGCTGAGAACGATTCAAGTCTTGAAACGGAACCAGAAACCACACAAAGGAAACGAAAGTAAGATTAAAAGTTTTAAATAAATTGAAGCTTTATTAGACAACTGTTGTTGCAATTCATGCTTGCTGAAATCACTTATTTATCTATTCTTATTATTATTACACTATGTATAAGTCACCTTATCCCAGTATCTGATTGCACTATGTTGACCATCCATGCTGCTCATTCTTTATTCTTATTTTTAAATTGTTTTATTCTTAGATTGTTTAGTTCTTGGAAATAGTTAAACTTTTGTACTTTTACTTAATTTAAGATTTGTATATGTTTAGTGTTTTGCACCTCCCTGCCACAGTAAATTCTGTGTTTGTATAACATACATGGCGAATAACCAGAATTCTGTCTTTCCCAGGCGAAATCCAAAGTATGACCAGACTGACTCTGAGGAGTCTGACACTGCTGAACAGCCCTTCCCCCCAGCGCCGAAGCCCCCCAGCTTTATCACTAAGAAAAGTATGTGTAAGATGTTTTTTCTGGGCCATCATTCTTTCATGGAATTATTATTATTTCTGGAACACAATTATTGTTATTTCCCATTTTTTAATAGAGTCATCAGGACCCTGTTTCCGGCCCTCTTTGACACCATATGCTGATGGTTGGTGGTACATTGTACTGAACAACCTTATGTTTTGTGAATTGAAGTATTAAAGGGGTCACTGACTGCAAAACCGTTTTTACCTTGTCATAGTTGAATAACGACAGTTCGGTGGGTAAAATGAACATACAGTGAGTGAACCTCAAAGTCCATTGACACTTATTTCCCATGCAAATCTCAAAAAGAAAAAATCTAGCTGTAGAACGGTAGCTTTTGGAAAAATCCACCCTACTGACGTCGGGAGGGTATCGCGCATTCAATTGGCTCTGGTCTGTGTCTTTGTCACGCCCCAAAATGTACATGCAGACCAGCCCACTCACTGGTGTTCTTGCCCAGTCCGAGGTAGCGACGCTACGTTTCTAAACACATCAACATACCTTACTTAGCAAATGACTAGCTAGACTAGCTGTAGTCGGCATTAGAAGGGGAAGCTTCCAAAAAAATAGCCAGAAAACGAAAGCAGTCTAGCCTTTTGCTGACGCCTGTCTAGATTATCTATTCGAAATAACTGGAGAAAGGCTGTGCTAGATACAGGATACGTTAGCATTGCTAATAACTGTTACTACTGACAAAATCATACTACAGTTTGCGGTTCTGATGAACATAACTAAGGTCGGAACGCACCTCTTTTCAGCAACAGCTTCATAGCAAATCCTGCTTTACATATTCCCAGGTTTTTAAAACCGTCCTTGGTGAAATGGTTCGCGCAACTGCACAGAGATCTTCTATGCTACGGTATAAACAAACATCAGCCATACCCGTCTAGTCAATGTTAACTAGACTCAAGCTCATCTGTTTTTCATCGGTGATTTGCAAGGAATGTAAGAACAGCTAGATAGCGAAAACACCTATACGGTAGGCATGTAAACCAGTTTAGCTTGCTAACGCAAGAGCATGAATGTGTTATGATTTAGCCTAGTTTATTGGCAATTGGATTTACGTTATTTCATGTTCCTGACTATGTTTCATTCAAATAAATAACCCGTGTTGTTATGTAAATCTACAATTCAGATGCATGTTTGTCCAGATCTATTTTTCAGTAAGATAGCTAGAGCTAACTGAAGCTGTGTTGAATCACGATAGTTTGTATGCTAAACTGTAGTGCTAACGTTACCCACCTAAGGCGATTCTGTTTGCTTCGACAACAGACGTGGAAACTACCGTAATCATTTCAAATTATATCTAGTCAATCTGTTGAAAACAGTGTTGTGTAGACACAATAGATTTATTTGTACGTTTTTATTTCAAGTCGCCACCTTCTTGTTTCAGTGAGTGCTGTTGGCCGTCTTTGCTCCGCAGCTTCGCTCGTTGTAAACCAACCAATCAGCGCACAGCTCATCTAAATACCAATGATATAAGGGAAAAAGCTAGCGTTTTTTCCCGGGAAAAAAATGCTGGATGTAAAAGAGGGCATAGAACAACATCCCGGGCCATTTTCAGCCAAAACAATGTTACATACCCTATTCGGAGACCTTAAGGAACAGTGTTAAATACTCAAAAAACCCAGTCAATGACCCCTTTAACTTGTATATCACATTACATATTTGTGGAATAATAAAGTACCAGATTATTCTTATGCCCAACAGGTTCCAGTCAGTCCTTTTCATCACTGGGTCCTACTGCTCACCAGTCTGAAGGTAACTGTATCTTTACATGATAAAGCTCTTGGATTTATTTGAAGTTTTTAATAAGTCTCTTCGCAAATCTCTCTCCAATGTTGGTGCTATGGATAATTTAAATCTAAATTGAAAGATTTGAAGCAATTTGGTCTGATTGTTTTTCTGTTTACAACAGTGTCTGGAGAGAGATCAGTGGCCAACTTGCCAGCATATGTAAATATTCTAACAATGCTGTATTTTATGCTCACAACCTAAAAACTCTACAAATCAGGGAACTGTTTCTACATATTTGTGTTTATCACGCTATGTCAAAACATATGAAGGGTGGAGACCACCTGCCAACACAATTGTTTTTCAACAGTTATTCAATGTATCCTAATTTAGTGGCTTTTTTGTACACTTTAAAACAGGTTCCAGTCAGTCCTTTTCATCAATGGGCCCTACTGCTCGTCAGTTTGATGGTAAATATAATTTGTCGTGCATGACACTTACGGACCCTTGTTAAAAATTAAGCAAGATCCCACTACATGGCTACATTGTTTTACTGTTATTTATTGTGTTTCCAGTGAAATACTACTGTTGACAGTGTCTTTGGTGGCATGTTTGATTCCAATTAGTTAACAGCTTGAGATACATAACAATGCATTTATTTGGTTGGAACTAACTGTTGTAGACTTAAATATACTTATAACGAATGGGTTTCTATTAAATGTTTCCTTTTTTTGACAACTTTGACACAACCTTATGTTTTAAGATTTCCAACGGCTGATTCTTCAGCATCAGAGGGAAATGGCAGAGGAAGTGAGGGAGTTGCGCTACCAGAAAACTCTGAACCGTAACCTCTTACTGCAGCTGACCAATGGGACACATTTAGACATGGCTCTGCCAGAGGACGTTCTACTTCTTCTGAAAGATTGTCTAATGCTGGAAGAACTTGAACAAAGGCTTGCTCAAGATGCTGACCTTCAAGAAAAACTGGTAAGCACCAAAATATATGGTATTGTGCTAACTACGTACAGTAAACTAAAGCACTTGTCCATGATTGGGCATGGTGAACAACTTTCATAGGTATTGCATTTACCAAAAGCCTATTGTCAGTCAATCTGTGATGATTCAATTTTTGCCACCCCCTCATGTATAATTGCTTTTCTCTGCACTCTGTATGATATTACTGTATGATTAAAGTGCAGATTCTACGAGTATACAATACGAGTATACAATATTTTATACATTATGTACATTAAAAGTAATAGTAAATGACTATTTGTGAAAATTGTTTAATTCTCTATAATAAACGATATTCATATGTGAAAATAATTTTACAGGTCAGGTTTTTGGCTGCTAAGGGGGGGAAATCCACCAAGGATTCAGTGAAGAGGATGTTCTCCTGCCTCTTCAGCAATGACCTAACTAAGCTCTGTAACTGGACCGGCTTGGGCCAGAAGATTTCATTCAAGGGTCTCATCTTAAAGAACATTGTCCATAGTAAGTTTGAAAACAGCAGTTTATTATTAGTATATTTTTTTCATCTTATTTTCAACAGTTTAGCAAAAGACAGTATTGTAGAATACAAAACAAAGTATGTTGCCATTGTAGAAAATAGCCTTGGCTATTTTTATAGCTAAAATAATGGGGGTAATGTATTCCATGTGGGAGAGTGGGGGGCCATTGAAGGGCAGGCTGAACCTGTTTGAGTAACACTGTATCAAACAATCTTCCATGATTTCAGGAGCAATTAGAAAGAACAGGGACCCGAGATGCAACAGAAGGGAGTCTCCAGGAAATTGCATCAAAATTTATGAAGGGAGCTGCAGACAGAGATGGGGGACGAAGAGACAGACAGAAGACTGTGTAGCACACTACTTTGTCTTTTGAAAGTGTATATATGTTAACTATTTTTTGCACTTTGTTTTTTAATACAATTTGTATTTTATATTGTATATTATGGCCATTTTATATTTCATATTCTTTATTTTTATTCTAAATTGTACATACTTAGCATTAGTGAGAGGTTGTACCGTTAGTATAGGTAGACCACATATTTAAATTAAGATTATAGGCTATATGATGATAATTGTGTATTCTGTGCCGTATTAGAATATCTATATTTAGAATATCATTTATTGTTTTGTAAATCCATTGAAGTTCCTACGTGTAAAAAGTAGTCTGTTTCAAAATAAATTTGTAAAGCGTTTATTCTTGATTATGGTGTAGTACTAGCCTACGTTATTTGTAGAGAATGTAGAGATCTGAATATGAGCGATAGCCCGATGGTGGGCCTTCAGCAAACCGCAGCCAGCGGGCCAGTAGCGGACTTCTGTCGGTAAAGAGTAGGCTGCCACTGGTGGGCCGCTGGTAAAACGATGAGCAAAAAAACAGCCAGCCGCTGGTGGCGCCCGCTGATGGCCCGCTGAATATGCCACCAGTGGACCGCTGCTGGCCCGTCGGTCACATGCTAGCTGGGTTTCTTCTTACTTTCTGCCATGGTCCGGTTCTCGGAACCCACAACATTTACGGCCCTATAATAATAATAATGATTTTATTTGTAATGCACTTTTTAGTTAAATCTCAAAGTGCTAGGCCTACAGGTGATAAACAAGAAAGGTCGCAATAGTGACAGTTTTCCACTCCACCGATTTTCTTTTGTCGCTAATACCTGATGACAGGCCGCCAAACAGGACACATTTTCTCGCCTCCACCTCTGTTGTCAGAACCTTGATCTTACAGTCTGTGAATGTTTTATTTTTTGCGTGTTTAGACAGTTTACCGTACGTATTCAAATAAACGCTGCAGCGTTTATTAAATAACGTTCATTTTTGGTGCAGCGTTTATTGGAGGGCGGCGTTTATTTGAAGAAGTACGGTAGCCTAATTCAGAACAAATAAATTGCCTCAGGAGCGCATTTATAGTCCATCTGCATATTCATTTAAGGGAGTAGGCAAGGCGGGGTTAGTGGCTCGTTCACGTGCGGTCGATCTCACGTTGATTGTGATTTATAAAGGAAAGGTGCGCAGGACCTGGCGTACGACCGGTTTTATAAATCTGAATATTTCTGTGCGTAGGTACTTTTCGAGTTTTGGCCGTACGCCATCTTCTGCTATGAAACCTGCGCAATCCTTTATACATGAGGCCCCTGGACCCTGCTTTCTTGTCTTACAATAGTGTAAAGGACCCAATTTGTTGTTGCCAAACAATTCCCAGCTGGCACTAAAGTGTTTAACTTTGTCAGTGGTGTTAGGAACGAGAGCATTATATAGGGTCTATATCATTTACATGTATTCATACATATACTGTACATAGCCTACATAATACATGTATTACTTAATATATTACTTAATATTATATGATGATCATTAAAGGGGTCACTGACTGCAAAACCGTTTTTTACCTTGTCATAGTCGAAAAATGACAGTTTGGTGTGTAATGTAGACATACAGTGAACCTCAAAGTCCATTGAAACCTCTTTCCTATCAAAATGTCACTTCTCACTACTGTTTTGAAACTGCAACTGGCAAATGCTCGCTTATGAAACAGTGCAACTTGGGACGTCACAAGTTGCAGCGTCATCTTTGTCATGCCCCAACAATAGACCTAATCAGAATGTTAGTAAACAACGGTTGCCAAGATACTTCCGGGTGGCAAACTGTCATCCGGTCAACAGCTGTTGACAACAATTATTATGTCCAGACAGCTAGCTAGAAAGCCAAAAGCAGTCCTGAAAATCGTTCATCGTTAAGTTGGATATTGTAGCGATCTCAGTCACTACAAGTTTGATACAATAAACCGTTACAATATAACAGTTAGGCTACTCGTTAACAAATATCAACATCGTTTTTCAGTTCACACGATCATACGCATAAAACGTGTTGTTTTCATATTCACAATTATGATTAAATTATGTGTTCGTACTTTGGTTAAATTACATGTAAATGCTGTTGGTTTGTTAGGGTTTACTATGGACAACGGCGAAGTTTGCCACCCGGAAGTAAGTTATTTGTTGTTGTGACGTCACGTTGAATTGTCGTATAGACCACTTTCAAACCTACGTCACACGACTGTCAAGTTGGCTCAACTGCGCATGTGGGTTGCAAAAGACGGAATTTCTCCCCTGTATAATACACTTGGAATGTCGATCAGGTCATCATATATCTCTGTTCACTGGATTACAGGGCTTGACATTAACTGTTTGAGGCACTTGTCCTTTGGACGAGTACATTTACATTTCACTTGTCAATGCACAAAAGTCACTTGACCCCCATAGCTTTAAATAGCCTGACCAAGTGATCGGGCAAAACTAGCCTGGCTAACGGAGGTCGCTTTCTCAGGAGGAAAATGAGTAATGAAACAGGCTCGGTTAAATAAATCCAATATGCTGGCTATCTTCAGCAGGCTCGTATCTACGTTAGGCAGTCCTCTCTGACGTTTCTGGAGTGAAATACAACATTGTGCACACTGCCAGTGAGCGACGAGTCTGACTGAGGCTAATGAGTCTCACACTCAAATTGGCTGGCTAAAAGCAGAATTCCCATATCTCTTGAAAGCTGCCCTGCTCGACTTTTTAGATGTCGAATTGACTGTAAAACTGTAAAATTATGAACTTTGTGACATGACGCGAAGACATGGCTGCCGCTCCACTATGCCGTCTGTACCGGGCGACATTCTCACTCAAATGTCAAGACTTTCGTGACCCAAATCAAAATTCGAATGCGACAGATGAATGGGGAATCGCTTTTTCTCTCTCTAGACTGTCCTCCTCTGACTTTTTGGTCTTTTAAATCTAACTATTTGTATTATCCGTGTGGTCCTTTTGCCATTGTAAATGCTAACCTTTCCCGGTTTTCTGCAACCATAGCTGCGCTCGCATCCTGAATGTTTACAAACATGAAATTGGTCTATTAGCCTACATTTACCCGCCCTCTGTTTTATGGTCCAGGCAGGAACATAAACGGGGGTCGCGTAGATCTCCGACACTTTTTTAGCTAGCTGCGCGATGCTCTTTACTTACACAGGAATTACAATAAGTTTAGCCTACAAGATATCGAAAATGCAGCGCCGTAAATGCAGTGTTCCAGGCTGTACCGGAGATCCTGAAACTTTTCACCATCTTCCCAAAGAACAAGACACTCGACGGACATAGGGCTGATGTCTCCTGTATCTAGCATAATAGAATGCTAAATACGTTTCTAAACACATCAACATACTGCTGTAGTCGGCATTAGAAGGGAAGCTTCCAAAAAAATTGCCAGAAAACGAAGTCTAGCCTTTTGCTGACGCCTGTCTAGATTAGGTTATCTATTCGAAATAACTGGAGAAAGGCTGTGCTAGATACAGGATACATTAGCATTGCTAATAACTGTTACCGACAAAATCATAGGCTACTATAGCTTGCGGTTGTGATGAACATAACTAAGGTCGGAACGCATCTCTTTTCAGCAACAGCTTCATTTGCAAGGAAGGTAAGAACAGCTAGATAGCGAAAACACTATGGGCTGCAGCGCACAGCTCATCTAAATGCCAATGAGCAAGGGAAAAAGGTAGCGTTTTTCCCGGGAAAAAAATGCAGGATGTAAAAAGAGGGCATAGGACAGCACCCGGGCCATTTTCAGCCAAACCAATGTTACATACCCTGTTGAATTGATCAGTGCGTTAATAATGGAATCCGCTCGTGAATAGTTTGCCTGCCACTCACATTCCCGCGGTTAGCCTAACTTAGACTACTTGTGGAGATGTATGCAGAAGGGGGACAGCTACAAATCCACCTCTATGGGGCAATGCTACGCATTTTTGAGAAAGGTCTGAAGCTTTGGCATATTTAAGCTCATCTGAAAGGTGAGATACTCTGTACACATTCAGGAAATCTGAACTGAATGGGTATTCATAAAAAAAACGATCTCTTTGTAAAGGCTCTGTACAACACGTAGACTCCATCAAAGCATTCAACAATGTTGCATATGCTACATACATCATTTCCAATGATGAAGACATTATTTCCTGTTGACACTTTAGGTGTCCACTGTTCAGTATGCATTTCCTGGTACTGTCCCTTAACTGTAAGTACATTTGTATTAAGAAGTTTTTTTTAGGAAATCGTTTGGTGTCAGGCGACGGATTATGTTCTCTTGCTCAGACAGCCTTCTGAGAATTTGCTGAAGTGGACAATTGGGTTTTCTAACTAGTGTCTTGACTTTTTGCAGATAATTTTCATATGGAAAAGCAGAAATGTTCCGCGCACTCAACGAAGTACACTGCAATGTAGTGCACTGCAATGTAGTGCACTTACATTTGCAGTGCACTCAGTTGCTGAGTAGTGCTGTCTAAACTGGAACACTTTACTTACCCACTTAGCGGGAAGTGACGCACGCAAATCTGCTCGCGACACCCGAGAAACTAAACCCGCGAAACAAACCCGCTTGTATTTATGTCACTGGACTCCTCCTCTTCCGCTACATAGCCAAGATGGCGCCCGTTTAGGGCGAGTAGTGTCCCTGGCTGTGTCTACTACCGCGCACTTGTGCACTTCGAGCACTTACTTTCAGTGCTTAGGGCGCTTACGCTGAAAACCCAAAATAATTCAGTGCACTGAAAGTACCCGGATGATGCACTGCAAACGGTCCAAAAATGAAGTGTCCGACGATGGAGTTTAGTTTCTCGGGTGTCGCGAGCAGATTTGCGTGTGTCACTTCCCGCTAAGTGGGTAAGTAAAGTGTTCCAGTTTAGACAGCGCTACTCAGCAACTGAGTGCACTGCAAATGTAAGTGCACTTCATTGCAGTGCACTACATTGCAGTGTACTTCGTTGAGTGCACGGTAGTAGACACAGCCCAGGGCTGTGTCTACTACCGCGCACTTCGAGCACTTACTTTCAGTGCTTAGGGCGCTTACGCTGAAAAACCAAAATAATTCAGTGCACTGAAAGTACCCGGATGATGCACTGCAAACGGTCCAAAAATGAAGTGTCCGACGATGGACACTACTCGCCCTAAACGGGCGCCATCTTGGCTACGTAGCGGAAGAGGAGGAGTCCAGTGACAGAAATACAAGCGGGTTTGTTTCGCGGGTTTAGTTTCTCGGGTGTCGCGAGCAGATTCGCGTGCGTCACTTCCCGCTAAGTGGGTAAGTAAAGTGTTCCAGTTTAGACAGAGCTATTCAGCAACTGAGTGCACTGCAAATGTGAGTGCACTGCAAATGTAAGTACACTACATTGCAGTGCACTACATTGCAGTGTACTTCGTTGAGTGCGCGGTAGTAGACACAGCCCAAGCCCCCACCCCTCGCCCCTTGGCTTGAGGCAACGGCCCCGGTGGATGTAGGTGGTATTGCATCTTCGACTTGACTTCCGTGTCTTCCGGTCGTTTTTAATCTATTAACTCCAGTCAACATTTACAAAACTATCTCCCCCAATCATTTTTGTTCGATACTCGAACCTGGCTCATACTACTAGCTTTTTCATAGAATAATTTTTCCAGATTTTTGCTATGTTTGAAACCAATCCGAAATAGGTAAACTAGCACCCCATTTATTTGCTAACGTCAAGAAAAGTTGCCTCGAAACATGTTCGCGGATACTAACAGGGGACGAGCACACAAGGGAACATCAGAAAGTCGCTGATTTACCTGAGCTGAATGAGAACAAGGAGAAAGGACTTGGTAATCTAAAATTGCCTGCCTTAATTGTAGCACGTTTTACAAATGCTTGCACATATACATGACGGTTGTTTGTAGAGTTTATTTCCGTTATTTTAAAGCATATTTAACCATTTTGTAGGCTAATGAACGCGATTATTCTCATTGCATGACAAAGTAGGCTAATTATAGCCTAATATAATTAGTTATAATATCGTGGCATGTTACGGCGTCATTGTAGATAACATGTTATTCTGGAGCAAAGACGAAGATAAATAAATCATGTCTGATAACGACAATATTGTTATGGTCGTTATATTGTTAGAACTTTATGTCAGTTAACACTACAACGATGGCATTAACAATAAGCTAGTAATAGTAAGCAACACTCAACATCATTATAATAGTAACATAGGTATAGCCTGTAGGCTTAATTTAGCTTGCTTTGCCGAGCTAGAACAACGACAGAGCCAAATATTCAAGCTTGCAGTTTCTTTAATCCAACACAATACTTAGCAGTCAAACTAAAAACACGGAGCAAAAAGAACAACGTATAGGCATTGCACGTATAATATTACAGTATTGGTTTTCGTAAGTTCATATGTATCTGCTTCTTGATCGGACTTGTACCACATTCTGACAGTTTTCTGCAATGCCTTAGCTCCAGCTCACAAGCTCGTGACTGGTTGTCGCAAAGTATGACGTGTACAGCTATTTGCAAGCGTGCACGAGTCTCGGAGCCAGCTTGGAGCTAGGAAAAAAGTGAGCCCGTTAAAAGCTATGGGCTCACTTTTTTCCTAGGCTGTGTCTACTACCGCGCACTTGTGCACTTCGAGCACTTACTTTCAGTGCTTAGGGCGCTTACGCTGAAAAACCAAAATAATTCAGTGCACTGAAAGTACCCGGATGATGCACTGCAAACGGTCCAAAAATGAAGTGTCCGACGATGGACACTACTCGCCCTAAACGGGCGCCATCTTGGCTACGTAGCGGAAGAGGAGGAGTCCAGTGACAGAAATACAAGCGGGTTTGTTTCGCGGGTTTAGTTTCTCGGGTGTCGCGAGCAGATTCGCGTGCGTCACTTCCCGCTAAGTGGGTAAGTAAAGTGTTCCAGTTTAGACAGCGCTATTCAGCAACTGAGTGCACTGCAAATGTAAGTGCACTACATTGCAGTGCACTACATTGCAGTGTACTTCGTTGAGTGCGCGGTAGTAGACACAGCCTAAGAGAACTCCCACTACTTCCGGGTTCTGAACTGGTTGCAGTTCCACACTAGTTCCATATGATGGCCCTTACGGTCGAGTGCAGAATGAATGGAGGTCTATGGAGCTATACCCCTAAAAATACACTTTTCTCAGGATACATTTTTTTTTCTCGTAATTTTAATTTGGAATTCGAAAGGGGAGGCAAAAAAATACTAACTGCTGGGTGTTAGATTTTTTTTAAGTAGTTATTTTGTTCTAAAAATACTTTTACAATGTCAGAGACGTCATACACATTGTACGACCAGAGATACCGTATTACGGCAAGCTCCGGTCACTTTCTTTTCTCTCTCTCGAGGCATCGACAACACAGCTGACAAGTTAGGCTCCCCCTGTCAATACACATGCTAGAAAGAGTTTTGGCTTGCTAATGTTGTTTCTAATGTTGCTAATGCTCTGACATTATGATTCCACTTCGGATGCCATCAAGCGGGATCTCTGGTCGTAGTCAGTCCATCACTAACCAATCAGCATTCATTAGCAGAATGCTGAATGCTAGCGTGTTACGGGCAACAACGACTCACCCTGTAAGAAATCGTAAGGACATAAGTACTCGTTCATCCAATTTTCGACCTATAATCCATGTTGAACATGCAAAAACTACAATCAAATCTGAGATTTCTCAACGACAATCAGGTGAAAGAGACCAATTTAGCCGTTTAGCTCCATAGATCCCATTCATTTTGCACTCGACCGCAATCACTCCCAGTGGAACTCTGGTGGAACTGCACCAAAATTCGGTACAATGGGGCTTAATAGGGAGTGGGCAGGCTCTCCTTAAACAGGCTTTGGCAGTACAGAAGCTAAATCTTTTTGAGTGGAAGTACGTAGGAGGGCAGAGCCAGGCTAGCAGGGCGCATTCAGGGCGCTTCGCAGCCAGTGTGTCCCAGGCGTTAACTAGATTGAATCTATGGCTCTGGATTGATTGCAATGTCTAAACGTCAGTTTCCACACCTACTGGCCCCTCTCATTATCATATTAGGAACAATGAATGAATAAAAAAATGAATACATTAATGAACACACAAATAAATACTTAAATAAATGTAAATTATAAGTAACTATTGATTGACAATTGTGCATTAATGAATACATGTATTCATTTATTTCTGTCTAAATGCATGGATGTGGACATTTATTTATTCATTTGTAAATATGGCAGTTTGGTCCTCCATAAATCCGGGGCCCCTGCACACGTGGGGCCCATAGGCTGCAGCCTACGCAAGCCTGCGTACATTGGCCCTTTATTTACTTGGTATCGGATCGATACCAAGTTTTGCAGTATCGCACACCCCTACTGCGTACAGCATTTTACAAAACGTATCAGCATTGTAATGATCCGAGATGCGTATGGAGAAAACATACGTTCAAATATATTTGTCATATAGTAAAGCAGTGGTTCCCAACCTTGGGGTCGCGACCCCTAGTGGGGTCGCATGGAATTGAAATGGGGTCGCGTGAAATAGTAAGTGATCGATACAAAAACATAAATAATGAACGTTTACTTGCAACATAGTTTGTCTATGGGGGGGCTTGCATTTGTGGATCAGAAAGCTATTTGTGCGTGGATCTCAAAAGACCGTGAAGTTTGTCTCAAAAGTACGTCACAGGAAGAAGATTTGCAAGCGTGTATTGGGCGATCCACAAATGCAGATTCAACACTTCACACGCAAATTGTAGATTTACAAATGACAGACCATGAGAAATGCACACACGAAATGTTAAGTATTTTAGGAAATTACAAACAATATATTTACGAATGGACATCTATGTGTACAAATCATAGCACATTTATGTAAATGTCAACTCACAAATCACGAATAAGATTTTTGTTTTTGTGGATCGTAAAACACATTTGTAAATCGTGAAACATTTGTGGATCATGGTACTTGCATTTACGAATACTTTTGAGACATATCTCTCTCCATAAAATACACTCCACATCGAAAATTCCGTCAGACCAACGCAAATGTGCTTCAAGAAATGTAAAAAAATATAGTATAGTATACCGCGGTTGAAATGGTATAACCAAATCTCTCCCGGTAGACACATTTCTACCGTTGCACGGTATATACCGTCATACCGCCCAGCCCTAATGGACACTGACCAAACGTTTTAGTTACCTCTCTTTCTGGAACGGAAAACCCAGAGTTTGCCTCATTTTTGGGTTACCCAACTCAGGGTTTTCACTAAACCTGCTTCCAGGAATAGATTTTCCTCGATATCCTGTTTTATAAAAAAAGTTAAAAATGACAGTAAAAATTTAAATACTCAAATAAATAAATACTGAAATAAATAAATGTTTAAATAAAAATTTTTTTTATAAATACATATTTAAATAATAACATTTCAAAATAATTTACTAAATATTAACACAAATAATCATGTTTTACAGTTAATTTCTGGTAACGTTTCACTTGTTATTTATTGAATTATTTAATATAGACTCAAATCTTCCTCCATAAAATTGCTGGTAGGCACTATATTTTCTACTTGTGTCTATTGCTTGGATGGTATCCCGAGTGCTTTGGCCTTCATAGGACTTAACTCAGGACAGATCAAGAATATGGTTGGAAAAAAAGACAAACAAGATTTGGTTTCTCTGAAGTTGGTTTTGCTTTATTTTATTACAGGCAGTGGGGGATAGGGTTCAAATACATTCTCATTCTGGGACAAGACAGGAAGAGTAGCAAACCAAGTAAACAAGGACAAGACATAATTGAATTATTTCCTCTTCAACATGACCAATCTCTAAATCTGCTTTTAAAGGATTCTTTAAAATTCTGCCAATAGACTGAATCTTTTGTATTCTGTAGATTTTTTGTGTTCTTACTAAATAGAATATATTTTTTTCATACATCTTTTATATGTCAATATTGATATAGATTTATGATATACTCGTTTTCATTATACAGTAATTTTCTACATTATTATCCTATTGAAATTTAATATATTTTTTCTTAAAAAGACAAGTAACAAGACATGGCTTATAAATAATTACACAAAGAAGACAGTGCTGTACATGCCATAGTGAAAAAGTACCCTCGCTTCCTGTGACTGTGCTCATCCCTTCAGTCTAAATCAGATTGTTAGCATAGACTGGAAAGTCGTCAAACCGTAAACTGGACACCAAGGAAGAGCCTGTTAAGAGGGACAATAGCAAGTCCCTTAGTCACAATACAGCACAGAGCGTTACTAATGGTCCCAGCGACTCCATTAACACGTCTGTGTTGCACCATACGTTACTGTAATGACCCCATTCATTATTATATAGTCCATTGCCTAGCAGATCTCAAAACCAGTCTCTCAAACAGCTCTCACTGCCACCATGTACTCCATTCAGTACATTTTCACCTGGACATTTCCCTACATATACATGTATTCCCTTATTTAGGCAAGTCTGCTAAACCTGCTACTCAACCTTAAAAAGCAAATGTTACAAGAGTAATAAAATGCATAATAATACCATCAACAATAGCAATAATGAGGATATCAACTGTAATGGTAATAAATAATGTAGTGTTTGTGCTAATGCAACATAACCCCAACTGATATGAAGTATGAATATGCCCCATATTCTAGTAAAATGCAGTGCTCTGTAATGAGCCTATTGCTCCAGTCCAAACCCACCTAGGCTTGAGATGAACCCGTTTTAAAGGGAACTCAGACTTGGTAAAAAATGTAAAGGAGGAGAGCGATTACCTCCCCCAAAAGTGGACAATCGTCAACACTCGTTTTTTAAAGGTCCCTTTGTGGTGGTCTGTAATTTAATATTAACAAGCATTCAATTACATTATACACCAACAACCTTGACAGTTTTGGATGGACACCTACAGATACTTCTCAATACTCCATATTATAATAACCCCATCTCTTGTAGGGGTATACATAAATCTCATTAAGTATCTCAAATGTTATCCTTCAGCAAGCTGAGCTTGGTGAAGACTCAAAGAAAGGGCAGGGGTGTGGAGAACATGTGCCATGGCAGTGTTAGTGAGTCAAAATGGCATCCCTTTCCACAGTGCTTCTACACAGAAATCCATTTGATTGGCAGAGCAAGAGATATTAAAATGAATCCTATTCCTTTTTAGCTTAACTTGGTACTTAAGGGCTTTGTTTGTTGTTTCAATGGTATATACTTGAACAGTATTCACATACATAAACAATATTACACCTTTATATAAATACATTTGGCAATACATTTTTGGCAAAGGGGGATGGGTTTGGGCAAATTGTGCATTTGTATGTGTATGACATTATCCAAATAAAAGTATGAACATTTGAATAAGAGAAACTTCCCCTTTAGTAAAAAAAGAAAAGTAATCTACCTTCATGCACTACAAAAATGTACTTCAAAATAAACAACTGGAGGCATTGTTTTATTTGTCACAATCACTGTTTTTAAGACACATGTATGTTATCTGATAAACACTCCCCTCACTCACACAGTCAATTCCTGAAAGACCTGAGGAACTTAGAACATCTTAGTACCACTCCTCTCTCCTTTACTCAGCACTCTGTCAATCTGTTGTGGTCGTCACATTCCTGATATTGAGTTAAAGAGTTATACAGAATACAGTGAACTTCTAGGGATGAGGAGGGAGGTGTCAAGCCACTAGATAAGATTTTCCACTTTTGCCTAATGTGTATTTTTTCCCTCTAAATTAGGCACCTGACTCTGGGAAATGCATCACCTAGATTACCTACTGTATAATAACTTCCCCCCTGCCTAGCTCTTTACTTATCATAATGCCACATCTCTACATAACAATGCCATGTGGATGTGAGTGAGATAGTGTGTTGGAATGATATTAGTGAGGCTCTTTCTATTCAGCACAGGCCCCTGGCATGCACAGATAATTACATATTTTCATACAACAGTAGTGAAAATGCTATACACAGAATTTAGCTTTAACACCTGAAAATGTTGTAATTTTAGTTATTTGTCTCAGTCACTTTGTTTATGGTTTTGTTGTCTCTGATGGATGCCAGCACAGCAGATTGCATTCAACTGCATGCATGCTCTGTGATGCGGTTGGAGAAGGTCAGATGAGAACACCCAAGGAGGATGGAAAGAGTGAGGAAAGAGGAAGAGGGAGGGAGGAACCCAGCAGGTGTACTACTACACCATGGAAGACAGTACGTTTTCCTCTGGGTAAGGGCAGGGGGTGGATGTTCTCAATGAGTGTGTGGTTGGAGGAGCTCCATCAGAGGGGGACAGGTCATTCAGCTCCCCAGAAGAAGAGAGGGGGAAGGAGGGAGAGAGGGAGATGCCGGAGGAGGGGTCTGCAGAGTCAGCAAAGGTGCGGGGGGGCTTGGGGACCAGGTTGGGCTCAAGAGTGGCTCTGGCCAGCAGCTGTTTGTCCTCCCCCCGTTGTTGTCCTTCCCCCAACCCCTCTTCCTGGTCGTATGATCCTCTGCCAGACTCAGACTCTCCATCAGACAGCTCTAGAGGGGGAGAGCTGCTGCCGTCTAGCCTGAAGAGAGAGTCCAGGTACTGGGCAAACTCAAGCACTGCCTGGCTGGGGTTCCCATTGGAGAGTTGGGGTGGAGGGGTGGAGGCAGAGGGCTCTGCCTTGAGTTGCCTCCTCTCTTCTGCTGTCTCTCTTTTCTCCAAACCCTCCACGTCTCTTCCATATCCCCCTTTCTCTGGCCCAAGGTTGGTCCGAGGGGGGCTGCTGTCAGGGCTGTAGACAGCAGGTATATCCTGGACTCCCCCATCTAGCTCCGTCTCATGTGGGGTGCTAAAGTCAGACTGCTGGGCCAGGACAATCTGTCCTAGAGGGGCTGGGGAATGGTGGCCGCTGAAGCGAGGGGTGGCCGGTGACAGACGCATGATGTAATCTGGCGTTGATCCAGACTCCAGGGGGGTAAAGTATGGCCCTGCCTGTCCTAGGTGCTCCGGTGTGGCCTGGCAGAGGCAGTCGGCAGCCAGGAGCTCAGTGCGGGAGCTGAGGGAGGGGTTCTCCTCTGGGATGGGGGCATCCAATGAGAAGGGGAGGCAGCCCAGCATGGGAGATCCCCTCAAAGCCGCAGATGAGCGTCTGGAGTCCAGGCTGTAGAGAGACTCAGCATCAGACAGGCTCTCCATCACGGCCAGGGGGGCCTTCCTGTCTCTCAACTCCACCGCTAGGCGCTCCCTAGCCCCCCGTAGAACCACCGGTACTGGGGGAGGAGGGCACTCCGAAAAGCCATCAAGGGATATCTCAGACCGGGCACAGGAACTGGAGGGAGGGGGAGTGGAAAGGAGAGATGGTGGGAGTGGAGAGGAGTGGCAGAAAATGACAACGAGAAAGAAAGAATGAAGAAGGTGTAGAAGTGTGGGAAATAGACATTGTTGGAAAATAGTAGACCGTAAAGAAAACAACACAAAAGTAAGAAAAGGAAAAAATAAACAAGAGGGGTGGGAGAGAGGAGCACCCAGGAGGTTACATACAAACATGACTACTGGGAGGCTAGACTAGTTGTTCTCTGGGCCTAGGTGGGCTAAACCACAGAGGACGAAGAGGGAACTGGACACTACCATACGTAACTCTGTGGTCAGACAGCAGGCGTGCATGCGTGAGAGAGAGGGATGTACACAGAGTTAATGGGTCATGCATTACATAAAGATAACTTCATGCTCTGTATGTACATTTAGTCATTTTTAGCAGACGCTCTTATCCAGAGAGTATAAATCGGACACTCAGAAGAATAGACCAGGTTTCCCCACTCCTCCCTCCCAGCTTCCTCCCTCCCTCTTCGACACGCCAGTAGACTAACCGGACACTGCTGTTCCTGCGGTGATGCATGGCGGGCGTGGGCTGCTGGGAGTTTGGCACGGCCATGAAGATGGTCTCAGGGTTGAGGTCGACCTCCGTGGGGCTCACCATGATCTTAGCAGCGGATAGCAAGGCAGTCTTCCCTTTGTTGTAGTTCTCCAGCACCTGGGGATAAGATGGGAGGGAGGAAGGAAGACATTAATGCACGGTCACCTTGCAACCAAGGTTGCGGGCGTTATAGGTGGATCACCAGGTAGCTCTGGAGGTGGGGTGAGAGAGGGTTGGGGTGTGGAGATGGTAGGGTGTTACGGGGCAGAAAGTTATAATTATTGACATTACAAAGACAAACTGTATGTTGTTAGAGGTTATAACTGCAGAAAGGTCAAATAAATACAAAAATAGAACAGATATAGAAATACACATTAGAACGGAATGTTAGAAAACAGGGTGTTACAGATATAAAACATGGGAAAGGTATAATACCACTACGCCCACCAACATTGACTTTATCACTATCATTCTCCACCAATCTCCTGTGGACATGCTTCACAGGCACTCACCTCACCTACACAGGTTGCTGCACAATACCTCAACATTGTGTGACAGATAGGGGAAGGGAACACTTCCTGAAGGGCAAAAAGGCTGTAGCTATTAAGCGTCTTGTGCAAAGACTATTGAAGAATAACAGTTTAATTGGTATCAGCAAGAAGTCACATAACATGAGAATGTTAGTAGGATTTTCATAGATGGATTCAAAAGGGCACTGCCACTGTAATGCATGAGAGATGTATGTCCTGCATTTCCGAAGGTAGCTTAATTTTGTGAATAAACACACATCGTCTTTTGACACATGAACCATGAAAATGATTGTACGGATGTAGAAAGTACAAAATTAGACAGTTAAAGAAAAATTACAACATGATGGAACATCACCACTCATGGCCACTGTTAAACATTTGTTTGACTTTAATGGGTTAATGAAAACAATGGAAAAACACACGTGTAATGAATACACACAAACACGGTACCAGTACGTGCATATCGTTTAAAGGGTCCTCTACACATGAACACTAATGCAATGTAAACAATCATGTAGCTAATAGACAAAGCACAAATTAAAATGACATGATTAAGGAAGATACAATACATTAAAATGGCAGTAAACAAAGATCTCCCATGCAAGTAATGTCTGAGTGATGGGATAAGAGTAGAGAAAGAGACTGGGGAAAACAGCTATTGGGGACAGCTATTAGGTTCAGTATTAGATTGTTCTCTCGATTTAACAACCAAGCCCAGGCACAACAAGGGCACACACTATCACTCCTGATATTAGTATAGAACTACCAACAGCAGTAGAGGACATCCACACCAGAACTATGACTCAACAAGCCACAAGCAAATACAAACACTCCCATAATTGGTGTGTTTCATAGAAAGGCTCCAGAGAATCAGGGACATAAGATATACATGTCTAGAGCCAGATGTGAAAGGCTAGAAGTCGGTAACCTCACCTCTACAAATACAGGTTGCCCAAACATCATACAGTACAGTGCAGAAGCATTCGGTTTAACCCATGACTTTGACTGTAACCTGAGGAGTTATAACAATAATAATGACTATAAAAGAATGGCTGTATAAAAAATGTCTCACATCTATTGGATAGGATTTTAACACTTAATCATCAAAATTAATAAATACTGCATAGACTCTCTTCTCATTGGCCAAAACAAGTTCCAGACTGGTGGATCTGTAAAGGCATAGGTAATTCCTGAGAGCAAACAGATGACATCACCACAGCACTGACCAATGGAAACACAGTATGATGTAAATGATGTAAAGAGGACAGCAGAGAAATCTACCCAGAGACAGCTTCCTATTGTGTCGAGGTACTTAAAATGTGGTGTGTTGATGTTCTGTTCTTATACAGCAGGAGGAGGTGTAGGAAAAAAGAGGAGCACAAAGACACACACACACACAACACCTTGAGCTGCCAATTAGAAACCGCAGGAAGCCCACCAGGAATAAAGCAGAGAGGGGTTAGTGTGTGTGTGGAAGAAACCGCAGTTACCATGGAAACCCTGCAGCATCTAGAGAGAGAGAAGCGTGCGTTATTTGGTAAGTAGGGCGTGTGTGTGATTGTGCTCCCCAACCTTTATAGATGTGAGGGGATAAGAGTTAGCCAAGGTTTGTAATTATTAATACTGGTATGTGCAGCAGTAGTATCATTCTAAACTGGGGGGACTGAGATAATGATGGTAGGTGTTTCTGACAGATGAAGGGTAGATCATTTGAGTGAACAGAGACTAGATGGGGACTCTGGTGGTCAGGATGGGTACATGTCTATCGGGACTAATATAGAGAGGTTAGAGAGTGCTATGAGACTAGAGGGAGGGTTTGTGATTCAGGGGGACCAGAGGGAAGATGTTTGTAAGGAAGGCAAGGGGGCAGGTTTATTTGGGTGGAACATGGGGTGCTGCAGGCCTGAGGTAAAGAATTCAGGTCTACATGCAGGCTGGATGCCAATTCGTGACCGGGGCTGGGGGCACTGTGTGGCAACTGGGGGAGTGAGGGCTGGGAGTCTGTCTCTGGAGTGATGTCTGACAGTGAGGTGGAGGGTGGGGTTGAGAGAGAAGCAGGGGACTGGACAGGAAGTGTATCTGCTGGGCTGTGTAGAAGAGGAGAGATGGAGACGACAACACCAGGAACACAGGGAGCAGTAGAAGAGGATGCCAGGCCCTCTACAGAAACAGCAGAGGTATCAGAGTGAAGAGGGATAGAAGGAAGCTCTGCTGGTTGGAGAGATTGGCTGTCTGCAAGTAGAGGAGGAGATGAAGAAGGTGGGTCTGTAAAAGATATGGAGCGACTTTCTGAAAGGGGAGAGGGGGAAGGTGGATATTTGTGAGTATCCGTATGAGTATCAGAGATGGACGGAAGCTCTTTTGGATAGAGAGATGGGGAAATAGAGGAGTGAGGGTGTGTTTGAGAAGTTATGACAACATTAGTGAAGGATGGATGGTTCAGTTCTTCCACCTCCACTGGCTCTGAGTCTGTCAGTTCTGAACTGAGCCCAAATGGTTCCAATACCTGCAGAAACACCATACGCATCAAACAACTACACTCACACACACAAACATACGCAAGCAGTCATACAACAAATATACTAAAGATACAGACCTCTTCACTGTACTTGCACAGAACGAACACAAGGCTGAACACTGAACACATTCCAAAATCATGGGCATTCCAAAGGAGTTGATTGCTACTTTTCTTTTTCTATAACTGCCTTTCAACAAAGGCTTTCCAATACGCTTTGGAACATTAATGTGGGATTTGCTTCTATTCAACCACAAGAGCATTTGGAAGGTTGGGGTGATTAGACCTAGCCTGCTCTGCCCACCTACGTACTTCCGCTCAATTTTGATTTTGCTTCTGTACTAGGTCTGGGCTTTCAGTACGCATTTCAGATCTTGGAAATTGATTTTCTATTTGGGCCAATCAGCGAACAGAGGGAGTGGCTGAGAACGATAACGTTGATGTCGTGCGCTAGTTGTTGGAATGCTGCTTCAGCATTCCAAGTATTGTTCTTTGAATCTTTATTCAAGCATCTTCTTATTCTTCTGTTTCTTCATTGACACCTTTCAGCGCCTTCAAATCTTAATCATCATAGTTATAATAATTATAATGGCAATATTATTTTAGAATATAAATTTTAGCCACCTTTTAGGTATGTATATCACAAAACAGGCAGAACAAGAGATATATTTAATTGCTCAAAAAAGTTAAGATGAACTTCCCAAGCTCGCCGTGGTTGCCCTTTCCTATCTCAGTGGCCTGACGAACTTTGCCAGTAGGCTAGGTCAACGTTTCGAAAATGGCCTCAAAAATAGTCAGGGGCAGAAAAAAAGAAAGAGAAAAAAAATGCAAGATGATGCCCGTGCATAATTTTCAGGTAAATCCATGTTCATAATCATTGTTAAATACTGGAAATGTGCTGCTAATTTAATGGTTAGCCTATGCATACACCTCGAACTAGAGTTAGCTGACGTTATTGCTAATGTTAGCACACTCAAATATGTTATAACTTAGGTGCAAGCTAAATTGAGATTTTAGAAAAAATACCTGAAGCTCCAAAAACTATTTTGCGTTCGAATAAAGGCCCAAATTGTTCGCTTGCGCGCAATGCGCCCTCGCATTACGTATGGAAATCCGTAACTAGCATCACATCAAACACGGTTTTTACTCCCAGTCCGTCCCTACCAAACCCTGATCAACCACCCTCAACCAGCAATTTAGGGACAGACAGACAGCAGAGTACCACCACCTCTGAATAGGTGTTACATTGTGATGCTGCTGTTGTGTTATTGGTATTAAGTTATATGTTTGGTAATAAAAGGTTAAACTGGCAAAAAAAAATTTACTCGGGGTGGGGGGGGCATCAAAAATAAATAATACGTAGGGCACCAAAATGGCTAGCAGCGGCACTTTCCCCAGACCCACCTAATTTTGCTGGGTCACAGGAAAAGTAATAGGTTTTATCCAGGGGCTTAGCCCCCCCCAAAAGTGGGAACATAGATTCGCCCTTCTGCTAGGGACAATTTTTCATGGTTTTGGGCTACAGCCTTTAGTTCCACTGGTGAAAATATTAATACTAAAGCATAATAATTTCACTCTAGACAATTCTGTGTTTCATACTTTGTTGCAACAATTTTGGGATGGCTCTTTCCTGTTTTTGGCTTGATAATTCCCCCATGATGAACAAAGTGAGGTCTAGACAGAAATGTTTTGTCAAGTTTCACTCAAGTTTTTTTATGGAACAAACTCGAGTGGTCTGCACAGATCCCAGACTTAAACACAATCAAATCAAACACATTTGGGATGAATTCTAATTCAATCTGCAAACCAGGTCTAATACAGTGCCCAACCTCCCTAATGTTCTTGTGGCTGAATGGAAGTAAATCCTGCATGAATGTTCAAAGTCTATTGGAAAGCCTTTTTCCAGATAGGAGAAGGCAGTTATATAATCTAAGTGGGAACCAATTCCATATCAATGCCCATGGTTTTGGAATGAGAAGATCAAAACGCAGGTGTTGATATACTGAGTGGTTCCGACAAACAATGGCCATATAGTGTAGATAAATGTAGTGTGTAAACCCAGCACCCATACACACCCCAATATGGAATCAAACACACAGCCAAGTGAGACCATCCATAAAAGCTTAGTGATCACACACTAGGTACCATGGAGGATCAGGTCCTTTGGCAAACATTTAGATGAAACATTCTGATCTACACACACACAAACACAACAACCATGTACTGAGCCTGTCCCAGCAAGCAGCCCTCACAATGCACCCCTGTGAAGCAGTGTTTCTTGATTGTATTTAATCAGTACCCTCTACAGTCACTTGTACACAAAGTGCAATACCGCACGCGCACGCGCACGCGCACGCGCACACGCACACGCACACGCACACGCACACACACACACACACACACACAGCATCTCCACAGACCTTGTTGAGGCCTTCCATCACCATGTGAGGCATGTGTTCGTTAAGCATTGCAGGAGAGATGATGACCTCATCAAAGGCTTTGTTGTCCCCCCAGAGAGCAGAGTATGTGGGTTCCTCCTGGCCGCAGCTAGACACAAAACAAAGATTTAAAAAATGTACTTCATACAAACCAGAAAATGTATTTAATTTTTCTGAAAGTGCAAAATGTTCTTTAATACGGATGTGAAAGCCGCCAGCTGGCTTGGGAAATTACAGTCTCCTCACCAGGTCTCTGGGGGGTGGTTGTGCACCACATGGATGACCTTCCCAGGAGGGTACAGGGGGGTGGAGGCTGACAAAGCGATGCTGAGGTCACTGGGGTGCAACCATAGCCGTGCGCTGGGAGGCGCAACCGGGGGGGGCTGGGTGCTGTCCTCCACAGGCAACTCGGACTTGGGGATGCACTTTGTACCCCCTGCGATGATCCTCCACTGTAAAGGACACACACACAATTATTGTCAGCCTTCTCAGTAGCTACAGTGTGTTACTACCATGACATCCTGTCTGTGTGGCTGGCTGCCATCTGGTACACGTCACCTTTGGCTTGTCACTTTTCTGCAAAACCTCCAGTAGGTGTCGCCGAAACCCCTCAAGCTGGGAAAGGCCAATCCTGGGGGACACAAGCAGAGAGCAAGAATGACTATGCTGCAGCCTGGCATGCGGTCAAACAGGTCCTAAACACATCAGGAGTATTGAACAAGGCCCTGGAATCCTCTGAGAGGGAGATGAGGGGAGGGCACAGGAGGAAGCAGATTACTCACCTTGGGACCAGGTCCTTCCCCAAAACCACTGAGGTAACAAACTCCTTGGAGTACTCCATGGCATCCTCACTAAGGACAGATTGAATTTAGAGGAACAATTAGCCAGAAAAAAGGAGAGAAGAGGATCAAATAGAAAGTATTTGGCATTTAAATACATCCATGCTCATTCCTTGAGTGAAATTGGAGGAGCAGATTTTTGCAATCTCACAGTTAACAAACCGCCCCCCCGACAGAATTATAGCTGCTCGATCCGATCCAAACGGACTGAATAATTCAGAACCTCTCCACAGCAAACATGAAGGTGTGATAGGGCGTCAAGGCTCAGTATGACGCCGCCTACGATATAAAACATTCAGCACATATCGACACATGACGATAGCACAGGCACAGGAGGTGTCATAGAGCCAATTCATTCCCCCCACAGTCAGATAAGTGCTGGATGAAGCAAACAAATGGTCTCACTAAGTAAGACTGCATATTCCTTGTTTCATAAACTCACATTCACAACATATTTAATAGGTCCTTTTCTAGGCACTGCTCAGTGCTGTAAAGGGCTGAAAGACTGGACTCGTGGCTGGGTTCCTGTGGATGGCTGTTGCTGTCTCTGCACATGTTCCAACCACAAATGACTTTATCTAGCTGTTCCACTGGCAGTGTGAGCTGGAGCATGTCATATCTGCCTGACACACACTTACACTCTCTCCGCACGATTTGCATATTAGAGTCAGTTAAAGCTGTCACTTCAGGGTCTCAGTCCATAAAGGCAGGAGAAATGCCGTCCGACGCATGCACACACTATTATTCAGGTAAAAGTGCGGTCATCATACGTCCCCTCTCTCCCTCCTTCCCACCCAGCCCCATTCTCCCTCTACCCAGCCCTTCTTTCCACCCAGCCCCTCTCTCCACCCAGCCCCACACTCCCCCCACCCAGAGCCATTCTCCTCCCACCCAACCCCTCTCTCCACCCAGCCCCACACTCCCCCCACCCAGACCCATTCTCCTCCCACCCAGACCCATTCTCCTCCCACCCAGACCCTTTCTTTCCCCACCCAGCTCATCTCCCCCACCTAGCCCATTCTCCCCCCACACAGCCTCTCTCTCCCCCCACCCAGCCCCTCTCCCCCACCTAGCCCTATTCTCCACCCACCCAGTCCCACACTTCCCCCACCCAGTCCCTCTCTCCCCCCTACCTGAGAAGGCCACCAGGCGGGGAGTAGGAGTAACACTGCAGAGTGGGATATTGGGGCCGTAGCAGGAAGGACAGAATCGCAGCGGTACCCGCACCTAGAGAGTGACCCACGATTACCAGCCCATAGTGCATGGTGCCTTTACCCTGCGTTAGAGAAAAGGGAACATTACCACACATGGGCTGAAATGAAATATCCTGTTTTCTCAAGTTTATCTTATGAGTAGATTGCATGTTTGTTGTAATATTCATAACATGCTAATGCAGACAGGTGTGCAGATAAACACTGATCTACAATCCAATTAGCCAGGCACACTATACATTAATCTAGTCAAGTACCAGGTCTCTCCCAAAGGCTTGTGACAAGATCATCTCCTGTTCCAGCTTCTTCTTGATGTACTCTGCAGAATACACCATCCCCTGGTAGAAGGAGAGAGGAGGAGTGGAGGGAGAGAGGGAGACGGGGAAAAACGGGAAGGAAATGGAGAAAGGAAGGACATCCGCAGCAACCAAGACAAGGTTAGACCACACAAATCGCTGGTAGCTGGTAGAGCCACCGCCCCGTCCCCCCCCGGAGTGGGACCCATTTTGAGCCTGGCAGTGTAATGGCGAAAGCCAGCCCATCCCCTACCAGGGGCCGAGCCATACGTCGAAAAATTGGAGCTTAACCCGAACCTAGGAACTAGACAACGTTTTGAGGCAAGGTGAAATCCGAAATTCACATGAATGTGAGCGCGCGCAATTTTTTGCATTAATTTCAGTGCAAAATAGTTTTTTGAGCTTTCTATAGGCTAATATAAACATTTTTCGTTGGACTCGTATTGTAATATTCTCCGGAAATTATAACCCAAATTTGATTTGGACCTGAAAGATTCAGGGCTTTTGAGAAAACATATTTTTCCCACCCTTGCAGGAACCTAGATTTATGAAGTGACAGATCTTTCTATTTTACCTGCCTTTTTCAGTTCCTCCTGGCATCTTTTCCCCATCCATTTTATTATTTTCGCATCAGCTTAATCTTGCTAACTCCACAACAAAAAATGATTGTTTAGGGTTGTCTCCGGGTTTTTTTGGGCATGAGAAATTGGTTGTGTGGCGTGAGTGCGTGTAAAACATGCAAAAGCGTGTGTCACACGGCGAAACCGTGAGAGTTGGTAGCTCTGTAATCTAAACTCCACTTTGCGTGCTAGAACGTCTCTATCACTATGTATCCATGCCTCGTTGCTAGAGAGGTCTGACGCAGTGAAGTAGGCTATAACTGAGTACCCTTTGCCGACAAAAGACACTTTTTGCCACAAAAACGTTGTATCCTCCTAAACTGTGCAACGGAACGTAAATTCGAATACAAGCAACTCAATCGCTACCAAGACTAAACTTTTGACACCGACGTTTTCTATGTAGTCCAAATATTGACCGAGGCTTAGGGGTGGGAAAATAAACAATAATAATAATATATATGTGAGATAACAAAGGATGTCACACCCAATTAAGTATACTGGATGGTACTACAGCTGAAGCAGTGGAACAGATTAAATGTGAGTGTGGAAGAGAGGTTACGGAGGAATGTGCGGGTGTGTGTGAAGCAGGAGAGTGTGCCAGTGAGATGTGTTTTGTCTGGAGTAGGGGTGTGTGTGCGTGTGTAACTGACCTTGTGCCCCAGCCAGGTTCCATGCTGCTCCTCCAGAGGTAGACGCTCAGAGTCCCCTGTTAGGTCAGTCAGCGCATCCTGACACACACATGGATCAAGAGACATAGATGATGTTAGTATAAGGATGTAATATTCGAGAAAAGAGAGAAAGAAAGAAATACATTTTTAAAAGGAAATAAAAAAAGAGAGTGAGTGAGCAGTCAGAGAGACAGAGAAAGGAAAGTGTATTTTGAGAATGTTTAGCGAGTATGCAAGGGGGAGGCCGAGACAGACAGATAAACTGCCATCAAACTGAGAGTAATCTGACTTCTGTGTGTGCTGTACATCACTGCACTGTGCATGCATGGAACACAGTTAGATGTCTGTGTGATGACTTGGATCTGTCTGTTGTATCGGTCATTCCATGAAAGAGACGCACATAAATGCACAAACGTTCCTAATTCTCACCTTGGGAGACAGAGTACCTCTGATGCTGATGACAACCTTCTTTTTTCCATGATCCACTGCCACAAAGAACGGCGTCTCATAGACCTGTTGTACAAAGACAGACAGGAAGAGACAAATAGAGACAGAGAAAGAAAGAAGTGTAAGGCCGTGTTCACACTTTACCTCTTTTTTAGAAAAAAACGCTGCCTCCAGCGCCTTTTTACATGCAACTCTATGGGAAAAGGAAAAAGGCGGACGCCTTTTGAAAAAGCGTCCGCCTTTTTGAAAAACTTCTAAAAAGGCGCTGAGCCCGACGCCTTTTCGAGTTCAATTTTCTCAACTTTTCAGAAAAGCGCTGGGTGACGTCGAGCGCCTTTTTGACAGCTGACCAATTAGGACGAGGAGAGTAGGGTACGCGTGTATCTTCTCTAGTAACCTTCTACCGTAGTTACCGGTGCCCCTAAAATAGACGAAAAATATACGATTGTTTGAAGAATATGTCAACTTTGATGCAATCAGCTCACATCCATTTGCCTCCACTTTCTACACAGGCTGCGGCCGTAGCCTAGACTAGTCTAGTACTTTGTTCGTGAAAATTGATTTTGGGACAGTGACATGGCTGGTTAGCTAGCAAATCTTCTTGTCAAACACACTGTAAAATTATATTGACTGTTTGTCAACCGTACACAATGTTATTGCCTTTGAATCTTGCTAGCATAACGTTAGCTTTCGGGCTAATAGCTCAGCTGACGTACGTTGACAAATTATAAGGCTACAGAATTATCTTGACGTCACCCAGCGCTTTTCTGAAAAGGCGCTGAAGGCAGCGTTTTTTCTAAAAAAGAAGTCAAGTATGAACACGGCCTAAGGGGGTGATATCATTCAGCCATGTTCTCTCTCTATCTCTCTCACACACACACATTCAGGTTTTATGGATCGGAACTTAGTGTCTGCACTGCCACACAGCACTGATCTGCTTTACAAATTAGTCAGAAAAGGGCTGACATTTTATGGTTAACTTTTATAGTTACACAGCCATATAGTTATGTATATATAGAAATTATTTAAAGATGCTGTAAAGCAAATTCCATGATTTGCTTCTCAGTACATTATATACATGTGAAATGAGTTCCTGAAAGCATGCGCAAAGTGTCAGAAATATTAATCTATCAACCATTCCACATTGTCAGTCGGTGAATAAGTTTAAGAATGCTTTATCGCTTGCGGCCGCGAGGAGACAAAACATCACACACCATTGTGCTACAAAGTTTGTCTGCTAGCATGTTGTGCTAGCTAGCTATTTAAATAGCACCGCTCTTGACTGTTATTGATTAAGACAAAACATGCAAATGTTCCATGGCTCTTCTTTCATTGGCCCCCTTGCATAGACCTGGCGCGTGTGTGTGCGTGTTTACGTGTGTGCGTGTTTACGACATCAACCCTGATTGAAACACAACAACAGGATCTCCTGATGTTGTAAAAGCTTCAAATAGGTGTCAAGCAAATGGTCTCCAGACCTTGCGTCTCCACCTTAGTCCTTGTCACACAGTATCTCCTTAAAACAACCCAAACCCTCCATTCTTAGTCCTCATCCCCAAGATAAGGGTCCTGTATGGTTACCCAGAGTTCAGATTTGGGGGTAGGCCTCTCTTTGCACCCAAGGAATACTGAATACAGAATCATTCTTATACAGGATAACAGTTAGATCTTTAACTTTTCTAACACAAAGCGCAAAAACTTTGTCGCACTGAAATATCGAGTTAGACCGTTGAACAGTGTCTCTCCAGTTTTCAGCTCAGGTTTTGTATAGGCGGGGCAAAAACCCAATCTACGTCACAGTTGCATTCTGTTACTCAGCTGGTACGATGCAAAGACAAAGTAATTAACACATACAACACTCAGAGACTGCAGGTAGGTCTGTTCTGATATCTGCAGTTGATTTAGCTAGTGTTGCTGTTGTTGCTAAATTCAATCAATTTAAGGGGGAGGTTCAGCTCCTTCAGGCGACACGCCCATCTCAAGCCGAGAATACTGCAGATTTTCACACAATTTCAAACTTGTCTATGGGTTTTCATTCAAATTTGGATGGGTAGTTAACAACACATTCTTCTGTGGTGTGATTAACTTAACTTATTTTCAATTCCACTTTACAGCATCTTTAAAGAATAGGAACAATCAACAGGCAGTTCAGGAGATCATTTGGAAGTTTCCAGTTAGTCCCCGCCTAACCCCTGACCACTGTTTGAAACAAACCAATCACAAGTTTACTCACCGCGTCGTGGCAGGAAGTGTAGACAATGTGGACCTGTCTGAGCTCTCTGTCCAGGAAGTGACGTCGAATGGCCAGGACGTTGCAACCACAGCAGTTGTCCTCCTCCACTGTGACCGACTGGGACAGACGGGAGCCCGACACAGACGTACATCTGGGGTAGGGGTGGGGGGGTGGGTTGTGGTACATGGAGTTTAAATACATTCTTATCTATAGTCAAGTGGGCTATGTGGGGCCCACTGGAAGGGAGGGAGGGAGGGATGGGGATAGAAAAGGGAGGGGTGAAGGGAAGGATAAAATGATGGTGGGATGAAAGGAGACCTTGGCTGGTGGACAGATGGGGGGAAAGAGGGAGGGATGGGGCTAAAGATGGAGGGGAAGGAGGAAGGGATGGGAGGGGGGGAAGAAGGCAGGGACAAACTTACGGGCAGGAACTGGCTAGACGACAAAGTCCACAGGCTGGCTTCCTCATCAAGTACATTGGCCAGCCATAGGCAGCCAGGGCAAACAGCATGTAGTAACACACCTCCTTATACATGGCCATCTCAGTCTGGGAGCCAAACACACACAATTAAACACAAAATGAAACACACATTTGTTCCTTATCATAGACTTTACAGTATACAAAAAGAACACCTCACAAGAACCCACACACTCATTTACCGAGTTTTTAAGGTCCAGGTATCTGGTGTTGCGGGTGACAGGCATTCCAGATAAGAAGGCTAAAATATCATTATTGGCCTAAGGGGAAAACAACACATTTTATTTAACAGACAGTCATGGCATACTTATATGTCCCCTTTTCCATTTCACAAACACACACAGCTCCTACCTGGTCCAAGATGGCCGACCTCTTGGACCTCTGCCTCTGGCGGAGCAGAACCAGTCCAGCGATGATGTCACTAGGCACAATGTCCAGGTCCCTGAAGAACTCAGCAAACAGGCTGGCCACCTCTGAGTAGGCGTCCTGTCAGGAGAAGAGTCCCACATCAACCTCTACCATGTCTGGCCCCTATTGGACATCCTGCAGTTTTGAGAGGTGAGCAACTAACAGTAGAAATGCAGTGTAGTTGAACAGACTAAAATAAACCAGTGTGTGTGTGTAATACTCACAGATTGTGTGTCCTGGGCTCTGGTACAGCACATGAAGAATTTGAGTCTCCTGCTCCAACTGCTTGCCTGCCCCTCTTCCAGTCTGTGTCTGAGAGAGGAACACAGAGAATGTCACACACACAAACTACCTAAGAGGAAGGCAGAGAAAGGGGGTGATATCATTCAGCCATGTTGACCCTCTCCCTCTCTCTCTCTCTCTAAAGGCTACGTCACACCATAACGTCCTGGAACGTTTTCTGAGCGTTCTAATCGTTCAATTTCGAGCGTTCTAGAGCGAGGTGGACACATCCGGCGTGTGACTAGCGTGGGACTGACGCATGAGGAGAGTGTAACGGGGACCAAGTAAGACAAGTCTGAAAACGATTAGCGTGTGGTGATGTGTCACTGGCGCGCGCCGACGAGTACCTAGAGCACAACAAACGATTAGTCAACGTTAGACGAGCGCGTTGAGCGTGTGACTAACGTGTGAATAACGACAGAGTAGCGTTTTGCTGGCGTGCGGCTTTTATGGTCAAACGGGTATAAAACACTGGAAAATCAGTGGATTCAGTTGTTCTGAACAGCAAACATCATGCCGCCTAGACTACATAAGGGTGCGAGGGGGGCTTCTGCTACTAGCGAGTGAGTTGTTCACTATAGCGCAAACGATGAATAACAACCAAGTAACGCTAGGGTAACGACTGACTAACGATAGCCAAACGCGTGCAACGTAAGTCAAACGTTCCACAAATGTTCTTCAGCGTTATCTAGCGTTTAGAATTAAACGTTGAAGAACGCTGGTCTCCATGAGAACTTTTGTGCATGTTCCCAACTTTTTTTTTGTACCAGCGTTCTCCGCCAATCACCGTCGATTACCAGGGTCACCAGCGTCCATACAACGCTCTTCTGGCGATATACCAGCGCTATACCAGCGACCATGGACGAATACCAACGTTTCCTAAAAACCATAGGAAGTCATAGAACGTCGACCAGAACGTTATGGTGTGACGGTGCCTTAAGAGCAAGGCAGAGAAAGCAACTTATTAAGTGATGCAATATATTTACTGAGAGGAAGTGGGGGGTCAGATGGCTGAGTGGTTAGGGAGTCGGGTTATTAAATAGAAGGTTCCCGGTTCTATTCCAGGCCGTGAAAAATTATGTTGTGTCCCTTGGGCAAGGCACTTCGCCCTACTTGCCTCGGGGAGAATGTCCTTACTGTAAGTCGCTCTGCATAAGAGCGTCTGCTAAATGACTAAATGTAAATGATTAACTTAATGCGTGTGTGTGTGTTAGCCCTTTAATGTGTGTGTGTGTTTGTCTGTGGGTACCTGAGTGTGTATGTGGTGAGGTTGCGTTGGCGACGGCGGGTGGCTTTCAGCTTGACGAATGTTCGTCCAGTTGGGTCGAAGGTGCACATGAGGGTAAAACACATGCTGAAGATGACCAGCCAGTTACACACCACAATGCCTAGGGAGAGGAAAGAAGAGGGGAGGAGAAACTATTAAAAGCTTAGCAACTACAGAAAAACACCTGCCCTTGGGTATATCTTCCCAAATAATCTTAAAACCATATTTTTTCTTTTCAAAAGCCTACATTCACTTTTTCGGATGCAGCTACACAATTCTTTGTGTCTCACCAAGAGCCAGGTTTTTGGCAGTTACATCGGAGCATGGTTGGTAGTACTGAACTAGCCAGGCAATCCCAACCACGGCATACACCAACTCCACTAGCAGGATTGCTATAAAAGCAAAGGAGAGAGAGGTTGAGATTTAGGGGGTTGGACAGAGGGGAGAGAGAGAGGGAGGTCATTGTATATCCAATTAGTCAGATACTGTAGATCCCATGAACACAAACACAGCTCTGTCAATTCCTCTTTAATGGGTTTTATAGAAGCACACAGAGCAAGTGCATGTAACGTCCTACCTAGTCGTATGTACAGCACATACTGCACAGCCTCTCTAGGCTGCGTGTAAAGGATGCTGCCCCTCATGCTCAGCCACATGATGGCGCTCTCACAGATCAGACAGCTGACCAGGATGCCCAAGTAGCCACGCCCATGGTCCACCAGAGTGACCGAACAGGACTGGTCAGAACCATAGGGAAGGCCAAACAGAACCACAGACAGAACCACCAACCTGGAGGAGAAAAGGGGAGGAGGGGCGCTGGTCAGAGATAACTTGAGATCTACAAGGAACACACAAAGTAGTTTCAGAGACAACTTTAAAAGTCATGAAAAGGGCGGCGAAGCACGCAAACTCACCATACGCAGTGCAGTACAAACAGAAAGAGGGCGGGCAGCACCAGGTCATCACTGCCGACTGACCACCGCCGTCGAAACATCACCATGCCCGGCATTACTGCCCTGTAGACAAGGAGGGGGGAAAGAGGGGTGCAGAGGATACTTAGAATTCAAAACACCTCGAGATAGTATTTTTGTTTCCCATACTGAGCACCCTTTGTGTCCAATGAGATCACAAGAGGAAGAGAAAGAGAGTGAACACTGAATGCAATCAAAGACCGTTTGCTCACTGCCTGGCCATACTTCCTTTACCACTAAAAGAGGATTGCATAATAGGCTGTACTTCCTCAACTCAACTGCGGCCTCAGCCAGAGTTCTGTCTGTCTCTCACCTCTCTCTTTATCAGTCTCTCTATCTTGCTCTCTCTCTGAAGCTCTCCAGATAAAACATAAAAGAAACACAGAAAGATGGACACTATGAGAGAAGGAGAGGGAGGTGGGGTTGTGATGGGGTAGATAGATAGATAAATACTTTTATTATCCCGTGAGGGAAATTCAGGTGTCCCTCACAGCTCCTCCAACATACAGTTAGCTAGCCACAGACAACACGACACAACACAAACAAGGAGCCTCGAGAGCCGCTCCGCCGATGCCGATCCGGAGCCGATCATCCCCTCCACCATGTCCTGGCAGGACCGTCCAGCAGCCCCCGCAGCGCGCGGCTCAGCACCCCACGGACACGGTGCTCCACTGCCAGTCCAGCAGCCCAGCAGCTCAGCAGCTCAGCGGTCCCTCGCAGACGCAGACAGACTGCCACTCGCCGCGCCATGGCAACCAACCCAGCCATCCAAACAAACATTTTTTTTTAAATGCCGGTGTCCGCTCCGCTCCGGCTGGCCTCAAAAACAAAAACAGGTCCAACCGGCCAGCGAGACCACGAAAAAAACATTCACCAGCACACCATCCCAACACAAACAAACTCACCACAACAGAACAAAAACAAAGCAAAGTAGACAAAACAGACAAAAACAGCAGAAAAATTAAGAGCTGCTACAACAGCTGCCACTCAGAGCGGTGCTTACGTCCTAATGGGTAGGAGTAGGGTTGGGTGTCTTTTGGATTTTTACGATACCGGTGCCAAATCGATACTTTTAAAACATTTCCGGTGCCTAAACGGTGCCCGAACCGATACTTTAAAAATAAATAATGAGCCACAAAATGATGGTGGATAACATAAAAGAACAGCTCTTTTTACTAAAAAGCACTGTTGTCTGTCATGTTCTTCGACTTTCCGTGTTCCGACTTGATTTCACAGGAATTTTCTACATCTGGAATTTTGCCGATTATTTTGCTGATTATTCTGACACCACATGAAGACAGTAGGATATCATGTATCATGTGCGGTGATGATGCTTCTTACGTCCGTTTCGAAGCACCAGAGAGCAAATATTATAATCGCCAGCTCAGGCATTTAAGTGTCACGAAATGAGGCACTGAAATCTGTGTTCTGATTCGGTCCAGTAGCCTACATACTGGTCATATAGGTACCGGTACCAAAACCTATAAGCACCGGGTTTCGGTGCCCAATCCGTGCCAAGTATAAGGGATTGCAGGTTCCGTTTGTTCCAGCATCTGTCCAAGCAATGATGACTTGAAACAGTCAAAGCATTAAGCGTTTGGACCCCTCTATCTCTCCACCCAAAGACACCCAAAAAGGCACTCTAAAACAAGTCTAAAAGCCTCAGGCCTGTGTTGAAATGGTGAAGAGAGAAAGAGAAAGGGAGGGAGTGTGGTGCGAAGGAAGTGCGAGCCAGGGAGGGTGGGGAGAGCATTAAGCATCTGGAGGGAGAGGATGGAGGTGGGGGGGGAGTATAGACAGAATATGAGAGAAGTTTAGAGAGGGAGTGAGGGAGTGCTGCTGTTTACATATTTGAGCATAACAGAAGCACCATCGTCTGTTTTCAGTGACAGGACACATGGGTCCCAGATGGTTTTTCAGTTTGTAACAGAACCCTGGCTAACAGTGGGACCGTTTGCCAACAGCTAACAGTGGGACCGTTTGCTCTTGCATAACGGCTAATTTCATAAAGTAAGGGGTGGAGGCAGAGATACATTAACTTTAATTGGTATGACTACAATGCACCTAAAGCAAGTTTAGCTAACATAGGCTACTGCAGGAAAAATGACTGCTGGTTAAACAGGTTCGGCCTCACAGCCTCCTTTTCCTCTGAAGTGGAATACAAAACACTTGGCCACACAGATTTTAAAAGCCTTGGGGAAAATTGAGAGCCCTTACCTACACCAATCAATACTGTGCGTTTACATACATCTGTTAATGAGGCTGCGAAGGCCAAGTGCACGTTCTAGGGGTGGAAGTGGATGTCTGAGGACAGGGTTGGCATAGGCCTTGGCCTTGGACTCACAGCAGCGCACTCCACTCTGCCACATAATTTCCTTACAGCCTGCCACACAACTTCCTGTAAACCCCCTGTGGGTGGGACTCACAAAAAGGACAGGAGAAGGGGAAGAATTAAGTAGGTGAAAAGAAAAGCGGGAAAGAGAATGAGCCCCATCTCATTTAGGGCAGAACAATGAGGCTAATAGAGTACAGCAGGTCCCAAGCTGCAAGAAGCTGAGGGGGCCGGCGGGGATAGTGACATCAGCGGCATAGGAACTGTGGACAGTCTCAATAAGATACACCGTTCCATACTCCATTCCTGAAGTTAATCACAGGTCTCACATGAAGAAACCACATGTGCACAACACATGGGACCAACATATGTGTCAAATCCTTTTATTTTTGATCTGTGATGATTTTTTGGATTCACGCAAAGACTGCGGCTTGTGTTTTGACTTGTATTATTGTTTTTATTGATTGTGTTTTGGATTCCCGCAAAGACTGCGGCTTGTGTTTTGACTTGTATTATTGTTTTTATTGATTGTGTTTTGGATTCCCGCAAAGACTGCGGCTTGTGTTTTGACTTGTATTATTGTTTTTATTGATTGTGTTTTGGATTCCCGCAAAGATTGCGGCCGGTGTTTAGTCACATTTTATTTCTATTGCATGGGAAACCACAGACTGTGGCTGGAGATACCGCAAAGACTGTGGCTCGAGATACCGCAAAGACTGCAGCTTGTCATCAAAAGGTCTGAGATTGTGTGTTTTGGATTTGAATCAAAAGGCTTGAGCAACATCGGTTCTGGACTGCTCTGCAGAACGTCTGAGATTGAGCGTTTAGGATTTGAATCAAAAGGCTTGAGCAACACAGGCTCTGGGGTCTCATTTATAAAACTGTGCGTACAATTCTTACTAAAAGTGTACATACGCCCAAAAGCCTAAAATGGCGTGCGCCCCCCAAAAATCTGATTTATAAAACCGTGCGTACGCACACCTGTAAGCAATGTTCCTTTTATAAATCACAGACTACCCACAAGTGTGCGTACGTGAATTACCATTTTACTCCGCCCTGAACACGCCCGTTTTTAACCATAAATGGTCAATGCAAAGCACCTCATGAATGCTAATCCAGCCCTTGCATGCGAGTGTTCTTACTCTACATTACATTGAAGCATGGCGTCAGGTCGGGAAAAGAACGAAAAGGCGCAACTTCTCAGAAACTGACATTGAAATAGCCTTCTTGTAGGCGAGGTAGAGGAGCGAAAGCCTATTTGGTGGCCACATCAGCGGGATCACCAATAAATAAAAAATCAATGCGAGATAACAATTTGAAAACAAAAGCGTATCCGTAAACACACGTTTCTTCATGCCCGTTTTGTTATGAACAGTATTAAAGTTTGGACTGTAAACGAAGATGTGTAGCAATTGCACGGGAGTTTAACGGTTTGTTAAATTATCTGACTTGCGCAGGGATTAACTTGGCGTGAAAGAATAAACGGAGCGTCTTTATAAGTAGGCTATTTATTCATTCCAACAGCGCTGAATTTTGATTTAAAATTTGAGTTGGATTGTACAAGGTGTTTATGGAACAATTATCACTCAGTGCAAGCACACATAACACTGCTGGATTTAGGGCCAATCCCAATACTCCCACTTCACCCTAGCACTTCACACTTCACACTTCGTTCACTGGGGTGTGCCCCTTCACAACGGAGTGTGAAGTGTGAAGTGATTGAAATCTTTACCTACGAAATGGGACACCACTCTATGCGTCATTGCGTCATTAGTAGCTCATATCCAGCTCCACTGTAGGCTAGCTATGTTTGCCAAAAACTCAAGGCAAAAAGTGTTCCTATGTTTGCGAATTTGAACACACGTCAGGTCTTCAGGTTTTGGCAAACATATTTACCCACCTGTCATAATAAAATTGCGTTTTTTACATCCTAACGTTAGCTAACGTTAACGTTACTCGGCTACTCTCAGCTGCATAGACAGACGTTCATTTGTGAAATAGCGATCTTTTTCTAACAATCGTATTCTACTCAACTGTAAGGAATATTATTTTGCATAATGATCAGCTAGATATCCCGATGTGTTTCACATTTTTTTAAGAGTTATTTGCGAAGATATACAACATTTGTAAACTTATTTTTTGGAGTCAGCCGGTTACCAAGGTGTTCGCAAGGCATCCTGGGAAATGTAATCTTTCCCTTCAGCCGTAGTGTGACTCTGATCGCACTCCGTTTGAAGGGATTGTTTGAAGGGTTGAACAACACTTCCCCTTCGTTCTAAGAGAATTGGGACACCACTTCACTTCACGCGAACGCGCAAACGGAGTGTGAAGTGTGAAGTGCTAGGGTGAAAAAAACGTGTATGAGGAAAACGAAATATTACGAGTAACGTCACTGTGTCCAATCCCGACCGGTTTTTAGCTAAAATGCCACTTCAAATATTTATTCAAATGATCGTATCACGTTTTCAGCTGATTTAATTTTGTCAAGTTATGCCTTAATTTATTACCTTTCGAGAAAAATATTGTTTTAATTTTAGAGTTAGCTTTGCCTTTACTAGAGCCGGCAAAAGGACGCTGGCGCCGGTAAGTTAGCCGTGCGCTTTCCTTGTCCAAACCCGACCACACTTAAATCGTCGTAGTCAACACTCGTCGCTGCTGTTTTTCCAGGGATATTAACTTGATCCAGGGTCACCAAACTGACCATCAATGCTGTCAACATATCCGGGAACGTAGTTATGTCCTTCAAAATAAGATATCTTATTAGGAAGTCATGAAATATGAAGCAAAAGTCAATCATATATTTAGAGACGTTAAACATTGAATGGGGTCAAAGATAACAGGACGGTTAGCAAAAGACAACTTGTGCAAATCTAAAAAAATGAGAACATTTATTTAAATACTAAACAGACTAAACGAAAATACAACATTAATCTGGAAACATAGGCTAAGATTTACAATGATCCTCGTTATCCAGCTCATCGTTAACCCACACACATGGTGTGATAGCCTACCATGTGTGGCACCATGGGGGTATTCCAGGTAGCCGGTTTTGTGAAAACTCTGAGTTGTTTAACCCTGAAAACAGGCAAACTCCGAGGTTTCCGTTCCAGAAAGAGAGGTAACGAAACCTAATGGTAAGTTGCCATGGTAACTTACGCTGTGAAACTAACCTGCTCGCTAGGTGGTTAGTTCCATGCGATACTCTGAGTTTTTCCTATCCCCATCCCCTTTGATGTGCTTTAATTCCCTGATGAATGCCTAAGTTAACGTTACCGTTTCCCGTCACAATCTGTAATTTATTTGAGCAACGTTCTCAGCCCTTGGGTCTTCATCGCTAGTGTTATACGCCATGGACGTGCACACAGAATTGACCAAAAGCTTTTTGGCACTGAAATAAAGACAAATCATTGAAATTGTAGGATTTGGTCTTCTTCATTGCCTACAAATAGAAATCTAACAATGAGTAGCCTTGGTTTGAAGGAAGATGGGAAACTGAACAGTGTAGGCCTATTAACATTAACCAAATAATGCCAATAGCCTACCAATTGCAGTTATTTGACTCTTTGGGTTAAATCAAAGCAAGAATGGCCAAATTAAGGTGAAATAATATAATCATTTAATCATATTGCAAATGAATGAAATCCATGAAGGTTAACTAGGCCTACTCTAACATGACTATTGTAAACCAGAGATACAAAGCCAGAGCTGAGGAGAAGGTCTCAGGAGATCAATCATCCACAGAAAAATGCTTCACAATTCCTTTTAATACCCAAGAACAACTACAATCACACCACAATCTTGACCCTTTCTTATCAACATGACAATGCTACAGTAAGTTACACAATGAGATGTGAGAGCCATCAAGTTGAGACTCCATCCAGTAACTCCATAGTTTACCATATGAGAGGTGGGGGCAGGTTGATAGCCTTACAAGGTCAGACTTTATTTTTCTGCCCTAAGTACACCATCTCTTGGTCAAAATAGAAATTCAGCAAATTCAACAATTAATATTCATATAGGTTATTGTTCCTACAATGAACATCACCTGTGACCATGCATCCTCCCGTAACTGGAGTTCCAGTAAATCTTTTTCGAGATTAGTCTTTATTCGTCTACCCTAAGTAGGCCTACACCATCTCTTGGTCAGTTCTCTAGCAAATCGTTTTTATACAATGTAAATAATAGTAGGCTACATGGGGAGAGAACTACCAGCTACCACATAATTCTCTGCATCCATTTCTGCGGCAGCAGTCAATGTCTTTTCGTCGCTATATAAATAAAGTCTTATTCGGTTTGTGGCGCTCAAGAATTGCATTATACTTTTTGGCAACACGTGGCGCTATCCCGAAACGTTTTGATTACCTTCATGGCATTGTGCAAAAGACATATACCGAGTTTTGAAGACAATGAAGAGGCAGGGGCTGATCTACTGGAATAAAAATAGCCTTGCCACCCCAGTTGGCAGCTTTGAAAACAAAGAAAAGTTGTGGCTCATCGGACATTTCCGAGAGCGAATTTCTAATATTTTTTTGCACACCCCTCACATTTTCTGGGGTTATTCAGACTGAAAATCTGCGGAATTCTGATAGCCTTCCTTTTCTTGTGTCGGAGCAACAGTTTGACGCCGAATATGGTCAACTGAATGTTGACAACTGTGCGGAAAAGTATTGATCCAAGTAATTTTGGTTGATAGGCCTAAGTGTTTCCGTGTCAATTCTTCAGGGCTGAATCTGGGCATTTTTTACTAAAGTTTTAATATTGGCTACAGTAGCTAGTCTAACTTGAACGTTAGGGCCTAGGCTAGGCCTACTGTAGGTAGCTATCAGTTTCAGGGTTGACAGACTTTCTTTGATTCCTGTCACAGACCTACTACCTACAATAAGTGGCGTAGCGTAGTAACGACGGGCCCAGGTGCAAGATATTATGACGGGCCCCCCCCACCCCCCCTAGTGAACGCAACAAAAAAAAACGCTAAAAAAATAATATATATATATTTCTTTTTTTTATTAACCAACCATACATATTTCGGAAACGATGAACTAAGTCTTGTTTGACTGTCAGCGGGAACATTTCTTAACGTATAAAAACTGTATAAAAATATAGGCTAATAATACAGAGCAGCCACTAGTGTTTACGATAACCCTGATATTAACTATGACAGACATCTCACATAATGTAGTTGTAAGTCATTTATTAACAATAAAGTTTATTGTTTTTGTTGTTTTAATTAAAGGTTAGGCCTGCAACCAAGAATATGGATTTGTTTTACATTGGAATAAATGGGAAAACACTTAGTTGCATTTGGAATAGCCTCCCTAGCACCCTGCTAGGCCAATGGCTAGCTTAACATAATAATTTGCTATCCACCTAGTAGTGACCACTATTTACCCAACTTGTATCCTAGTTATCCTGCCCGACCATAATGTATGTTCCCACTGCGCCGAGACCAAGGTGAGGTGAAATCAGTAGGTGCGTTCGACATGACCTCGCTTCATGCAGCGCTGCAGCTGGCTGCAGGCGGCTGACTTGAAACAGTGAATTCTGGTTAGACTTTTTGTCCGATTTGAGACGGCGCCGAGGCTAGGTCACTGTGACGTAGCCATCAAAGTACCGTGAGATCGATTCGAGAACTGCCAGCTGTGTAGCCGAGCGCATTTTCTCAAGAGCAACTGCACGGCTTCAAATGACGACACAGCTATTTCATGATTGGCCAGACTCACACACCACAACTTTGACGCTTGTTTTGTAATTATTCTGACACCTTCAGTTTCGCCAATGCTCAAATCCGGACCAAACAATTTGATTGAATAAAACATTTGTTGAAGAAAGGGTTTTGGGCCACCTCTTCTACTAAGGGAAAGACTAAGTTTAATTATAAATAAAGTAACGTAAGCAAACAGCGCTTGATCGGCCATGACTGACATCAACGCAGCAAACCACGAGAAGCTGGAATGTTCACAGAGCCGTTTTCAACTCCTCCCGGACTGCAAGCGGCTACTCTCGCCGGTCGTTTCATGCAGCCGCAGTCCATGTCGAACGCACCTAGTTTTATATTCGAGATTCAACACTCATATTCGTAACCCCGTTCCGTGTGATATTAAGAGACCAGGGTAAAAGAGTACACAGCCTGAATGCCGAAAAACCTAGCAGACATTTGAATACACACCATTTTCAGTGTCTCTTCAATATCTTTGTCAAAATCGACCATACAAACTTGTTGCACATTCTTCTACTACTAGCTGACCAAGTTGTCCAACCTTTGGTTTGGTGATGCAGTTTATTATTGATTAACCAATAGCCAATAAATCAATGAAAACCATTTTTTAACCATTTTTTAATGTTTCCTCAATATGTTTGATTTAAGGCTTTAATAATGTGGCATAATAATGTAGCCTAATGTTTATGAGTTAAAATGTCTTAATTTGGGGGCATAAACATTGATTCCAAATTAACATTGATTAATATGACTGCAATTAAATTAGTATATACTGCTGCCACGGAGGTGCCACCCCTCAAAATCTCCTGCCACCCTCTTGCCATCCGATGAATATTTTTCTAGATCCGCCCCTGTGAAGAGGACATCACTTTGTTGCCGCCCGCCGTCACCAACAGTGTTATTGACATTGACACAGATGAGGTGGAAGAGTTGTCCAGTGATGGCCATTTTGACACCGATGATGACGATGATGGGGCTTTGGATTCAAACCGTCTAGTTCTGCTAGTAATAGCCTTAGCCCCTAGCTGTGCTAATCCTGCTGTCACTGATCAAAGCACTGTAGGCTTGCTGACTGATGACCCGGCTCTCTGGCCCAAAAAGCTCACAGCCGAGGAGCGATGTGCGATTGTTCGCAAAGGTCCCATACAAGTTAGTGTAGAATTCCCCAAAAATGAGGGGCACACACACAATCATGTACATAGGTTTGTTTGTAGAATGTTTGAAATGTCAATCTCAAGTGCAATGCCAATTGTAACTTCACTCACACATACAAAGTCAATTATTTATACTAAGTATATGACTGTTTGTAAAAGACATCAATGTCTTGCTGGTTATAGTGATATTGATTTGATCTTTAAAAAAAAACAGTGCGGGTTTTCCTGTGATTTTGGCAAGACAGGCGTTATCTGAAACCTTATTCTCTGTAGGGTTCCATCGTGACTATTAGTTTGTGTAGTGCTACACTGTGTTTTCTCTGCTTTCCATCTTCATTTTGGAGTAAAGAAGTGTATGCAGCGTTTAAAGGGGAAGGTTTTTTTCTCCATTCCCACCTTTACTTCCCCGTAGATAAGCTTTACCTGCCTATCCACCATTCAGAAGTTTTTTTAATAAGTTCACTTACCCCATCCTGCTGACATACTTTTTAACTACACAACTGCTGTGCTCAAAGTGATCTCTGAGCCAGAGCCTCTTAATTCAAGGCACACAAAGCTAACTCATATAGACGGTATGTAATGGAGGCACCTGTATGGCAGCCTGTTAGAGTAGCTCCTTTCCTTTATTTGCATTTTTCGCTATTTTCATGGTTGTTTCCCCTAACACGGCTGTAGTACTTTGATGGACTGTGAATTTATATAATCTGATACTTTTGGTTTTAGTTTTCAGCGAGTTTGATCAGTAGGCCTATAGATCGTTTCGATTATTTTTGCATTTTTCAAGGTAAAGCGTCTATTTGAATAATGCTGCGCTACTCTAGAGAGACGCTCCTTAGATGCCAGGCTGTGAGTGCTCCCCTGCTCAATATTCCTGGAGATACGAAGGCACAGAAGAGGTACCAGAGCTAGAGTGAGACAACGGCACGAAGTCGGGACACACCTGGGCATTCAAAGAGGGACCATAGACAGCAACACCCCTCCGATACCATCGCCAGGTTCAGAAAGCGGCCCTATCGTCCGTCCTATGCGAGCTGGAATGACCCCCCCCCCTTACTGGACTGAGCCACCTATGACAAAAGAATACCACCAACATTGTTGTGTGGCAATAACGTTTCTATCTATCTATCTATCTATCTATCTGGGACTGGTTTTGTAAGTTAAAATGTAATATTAGCTCCACCAGTGTTTAACAAACAGTTCAAAATGTTAAGAAATTAGAAGAAGTCAAACATGATTTCATTGTTGTTATATCACAATTAAAAACATGAGTAGGCTGTGTAGTTATTACATAGTATTGCATTCCAATTGCCATGATTTTAATACAAAAAAAATTCTAGGAATACTTTTTATAATGCTTATTTAAAAAAATACAAAAAATAATAACTGAAGCTGATTTTATTTAAATCAAACTCAAATATGACTTTGTTGTTAAATCCATTACAATTTATTAATGTACTCTATTGCACTGTAGTAGCTTAATGTGATCTCAAGTGATGTATCCTGTTTTTGATCAATTTACTACTTTTACTTTAATAGAAACAGTTGTATTTGAAAAATATATTATTCAGCATAATTTCTGTCATTACTAATGTTGTCAGGTGGAACAACTGATAATCGTCAGGTGGTGCAACCATGTAAAATAATAAATGTAACCAATAAATAAAGCTTTAATGTATTGTATTGTTAAAGTGAACAAACGGTTGATATATATGATGTGAATATCTATTGTATTGAATGCATTCATTTGTAGATTTGTAGAATTATTTTTCTGTCTTTAATTGTAAAATCGGATGCTAAAGATACTAAATACCTGGCCACTAGAATGCAATGATCTTAAATTGTTATAAATACAAAACACCAACTCAGAATAATGTGTTAGGGACTGTAGACACTAAGGCAGGGGTCTACGACCCTGTTCCTGGACAGCTACCTGCCTGTTGGTTTTTGCTCCATCTACACTCATTTGACTTGATTCTACACTAGTTACCTGATCAACCAGCTAATTATTAGAATCAGGTGTGCTAGATTAGTGTTGGAGCTAAAACCTACAGGCAATAAGTAGCTCCCCAGGAGCAGGGTTGAAGACCCCTGCTCTAAGTGATAATTGTAAAAAATTAAAATTAAAATAAATATATAACGTTATTCTTCGAATAAACGCAGCAGCATTTATTATACAATTTTACTATATGGCAACGACAGTACTAGCCTTCTGATTGGCTAATGGGTAGTCATGCCAGACCCGTATTGACCAGCGGTCCGATAAGTATTGTTATTGCCCTCCTCTGACGTCATCTTCAAAATGAGCGATATCGAAGTCAACTGAGTTTTACTATCCAGACGATACTGAAGACATCAACAGCGACGAAGAAATTGTTAACTTTCTAAAAAAGTCGTTATTTGTGTTGGAATTAGACATTTTAGCAGAACCGTACTCAAGGCCGGATTAACCATTAGGGCAACTGGGCACTTGCCCAGGGGCACATGACATCTAAGGGGGCCCTGGACAACTTCAACTAAAATGTTATATCACGTTATGAACGCAGTCTTTACTTTCCTTAATTTGAGAACTTTATTGCAACTCGTTCGATCAAAATATTATGTTAAATCACGTCAAAAACAGTGTTTATGTAGTCTAGTAGCTGCCTGCACAAATGCAGTTTGCGGCTTGCCAGCTCTACCCCGCGGACACTGCGGACGAGAGTCACGTGACTTGAAGCGCTGTGGCTGGAGGACAGCGTTCGATGGGGAGAAGCAGTGTAGCAAGATGGAGAAGCAGTTAAGCGGGAGTGCTAACAGAAAATTGAAAAGAAAAAAAGAATTAAAGTTAGTCAGGCTATTCAAAACCCAGCTTTGAATAGCCTGACCAACAAGTGATCGGGCAAAACTAGCCTGGCTAACGGAGGTCGCTTTCTCAGGAAAATGAGTAATGAAACAGGCTCGGTTAAAGAAATCCAATATGTTGGCTATCTTCAGCAGGCTCGTATCTACGTTAGGCAGTCCTCTCTGACGTTTCCTGAGTGAAATACAACATTGTGCACACTGCCAGTGAGCGACGAGTCTGACTGAGGCTAATGGGGACGCAGTCTCACACTCAAATTGCCAGTTTAAACAAATCACAAAAATAATTGGTCCAGCTGGCTAAAAGCAGAATTCCCATATCTTTTGAAAGCTGCCCTGCTCGACTTTTGAGATGTTGAATTGACTGTAAAACTGTAAAATTATGAACTTTGTGACATGACGCGAAGACATGGCTGCCGCTCCACTATGCGGTCCTACCGGGCGACATTCTCACTCAAATGTCAAGACTTTCGTGACCTAAATCAAAATTCTGATCCGACAGATCAATGGGGAGTCGCTTTTTCTCTCTCTAAGGATGTCCTACTCTGCCTTTTTGGTCTTTTAAATATAACTATTCGTATGATCCGTGTGGTCCTTTTGCCATTGTAAATGCTATCCTTTCCCGGTTTTCTGAAACCTAGCTGCGCTCGCATCCTGAATGTTGGTAAACATGAAAGTGGTCTATAGTGTAGGCCAGAGCCATAGAAAAAGAGAGTTGCGACACTTCCATAGACTCCCATTGTTATCGAGGAATGCGGAAGTAAAGCGACCATGAGGCGACCAATAGTTCCTAGCATCGTATTTTCCACCGTTGAACCCCATTCATTTTCAGTGTCTCCGAAGTTAGTTAGCTGGTAAATTGACGAAAATCCTGAATTTTTTCATATTTTTATCACCACATATCAATTGTTATTAGTAGTATTTCTTATAGCTAGCTTTAGATAAAAAATCGTAAGATTATAGCTTGTTAGATTCTAAATGCAGTTAGAGCTAGTAGGTCTAGTATCTAACGTAGAGCTAAGCAACACTTTTACTGATAGCTAGAGAGCACGGGTTTCATAACCAGAAGTCCGTTCGTTTGTAGTCTGTCATATTAGTTCTAGTTATTGTTGTTCGTTGGCATACAAAGTTAGTCTTCTCTTATTAGTCTATAGTACATCTGATTATAGATAGCAACACTGAATTGCAGATCGTCCAGCTAGCTCTCTTGAACAGTTGCTGGTGATAATGGTTAGACTCAACTTGCATCAAGTAGGCCTACTACAAATATAAGTGTTGTTAATGTGGTAAATTGTAAGTGGGCAGAAGTTTAACAAGTCCCATTTACTTCAACAGTCAAAGGTTAAACATTAAGTGGACCAATATAGTCCTCATTAGGCTACTGTTTGGTATGTACAGAACTGGTACAGTATGGTAGCTTGCATAGCCATTTCTAGCTCAGCTTCACAATATTGTGTTATGTATTATAAGTGAATGTAATACATACATGTTAATAAAGTAGCAGACATACACGATACAACAAACCAGTAACCAATTGACATTGTGTTAATATACCGTTAATATATATATATATAGGTGAATCGAGTTGGTGCTTCTGTCTGTCCCGCCGAAAACGATTCAAACAGGTTGACAGCAGTGGGTTTTTTTTAACAACAGCGAGCTACCGGAACCACGTGACAAAAAAGCTCTAGCTTTTTTCCAGCGTTTAACTGGCAGTGAGTGTTCACAGTGTTGCATTTCACTCCATTTTACACCAAAAACGTCAGGGAGGACTTCCTTTTGTAGATACGAGTCAGCCGAAGATAGCCAGAATGTCGGATGTCTTCAAACGAGCTTGTTTCAATTGGTAATTTGCCTGAGAAAGCGACTTCCGTTGGCCAGCTTCATTGAAAACCATTCAAACAGTTTGACAGCAGTGGAGTTGCTAGGAACTATTGAGAGCTACATGAACCACGTGATCACGTGTCGGCGAGATCATAGCGTGTCGCAACTCTCTTTTTCTATGGCTCTGGTGTAGGCTATATGATCTTGATGATAGCGACTTTGCGATTGTTTGGCCTTGGGGGGGGCCCTTGAGTTTTGTTGCCCAGGGCACGGAAAATTGTTAATCCGGCCCTGACCGTACTGTCCGCTTTCTATCAAAAGTAATTGGTTGCTAGACAACACCTGAAACACACCGTGAGAAGACTTGAGAGCTAGCCTAGCTAGCTACAGTTAGCCTACAATTTACTAAATGAAAAGAGCTAAAAAATGCCATATAATAAACAACTTACTAACCTCGACCGTTCGGTCATGCCGGGAAATATCAAACCTTGGCTTTGCCAATACGTTCAAGTCTCAGTTTGATATTTCCCGGCATGACCTCACTCTCGGTTAGTAAGTAGGATAGTTAATATTTTTTGGTGTGGCGTTTAATTAGTAGAGAAAAGAGATTTAGAGAAGTGCGGCCATAGACAAACAAACAATAGACAAGGAGGTCAAACACAAAGCCTAGTATAAAATTGAAGCCGCGTGTGTGTCTACATTGTGTAGAAATCTGAAGCAGCATGCCGAAACGTTCTTACACTGCACAAAGCACTCACCAGCAGCAACAGATCTGTAGCATGCGAACTTGGCTTTGATGAAAGGCGAATTCGCCATTAGTGAAGTCTGCTACCTCGCTATATTGTAGGCAAGGCCTACATGTAGGCCTAATTGTTGCAGTAGGCTTTTATTATAATGTATAATTTGTTTTCAACCAATCTCATGATTTAGAATTATATAATTGCATTCAGTATTATTTCTTTATTTGGTAAGAGTAGGCCTAGCTGTTACGTGCCTTCATTTTGAAGGCCTTTTGGAATGCTCGTGAATGAGCCGACAAGCCAACAGCAAGCGAAGCACGTATAATTTTAATGCTCCGATAAAAGTGTAAGGATGTTATGTAAGGGATAATGTATAGAACGCCGGTCATTATCGGGAAAATAAGCCCCCACAGGGCAAACAGCACCCCGACGCGAAGCGGAGGGGGTTTGTTTCGTCCTGAAGGGGCATATTTTCCCGATAATGACCGGCGTTCTATAGCCTACATTATGCCGCTTATTCACGGCTACTTGCCGAAAAAATAACACAGTGTGTTTTACAATTTATTTGTTACCATTCGTAGTGTTGATCAGCAGAGAAATAGTTCGCCAAAGACGTTGAACTTCATAGACGTTGAACATTCTTTAAGCTTCAAATCAGCTGACGACGACGATAAGCAACGGAGTATTCACCTTATTCCGCCCCGCCCACCTTTTTTACTTCCGTTGTATTCGAACTTCCTGTTTGTCATTCAATTCAATGGAGAACTGCCGAAAAGTCCCGCTGCTAAAACATTATATAAGGTTGGTGGATTTGTGCTATGTTCGTGTGCTACGTTCGTGTGCTACAACAAGTCACCAATACACTGTCGTGGACGTTTTTGAGAGAATCAATCGTTTAAGCTGAAGTTGGGTGAAGTATAGAGTTAATGTTTATTTGACGTAGATTTAACATGTATTAACGTTAATAGCCTACATAACATCATCACACACAAACATAAGACAATAACACAAAGACAATTCCATACAGCTCCATCTAGCATTATATAATGGAACCGGGAGAATCCAGTCCACCAGCACTACCCAGCTGATGCCCCTGAACCCCCAAGAACATTCTTCGAACAGACCATTTTATAGATACGACAGTTCTCAAAAGTCATTGGTCCATCCTCCAGACATGCAGCTATACCAAATCTCTTCTATCATTGGTTAACTCCTTAGAACAATACAGTTGAATCCACATTCTCTCCAGACCAACTGTCTCTTCCCCCTAGGTGACAAGAATTATCCCAGGTCACCTAGACTTCACGTCTCCTAGACTTCATGTCTCCTGGTTAGGTGTCATAAAACTACAGGTGGATTCTCTGCCAAATGGAGTTGAATCAACATTCATTGTAACAAGCTTCTTAATCAACCGTAAACTTCTCCTAAAACAAATTCATTGTACATAGGCCCAAAACTTCCATCACAACACCCTTTCACTGGATGGCTTGAAAACGACTTTTAAGTGTTTATATAATTTGTTTGCCGGTGTTACAAGCCAACTGGTTTTGAAGCCAACGGGTTTTTCTACGCGTGCACGCGCTGTGTTCCCTTCACATCTGCGGTGGCTGTCTGTCTCGGTCACCAGATTCGTCACACATTCACAAACATATTACTGGAGTTCTTCAATCTACATTTCATATCCATTGGGGCGATTGTGACTGTATAACTGAGCACTACATCCCAACGACGTATAAAGAAACACATTCAAGAAAATATATTTATAGAAAGATCGCAACCCCTGTTGAGCAAAACGACAAACCTGTCCAGGTGTGTGGCTTATCTGATTGAGCCAACGAACATTTAAGAATGTATAGTCATTTTGGCTATTAGTAATGACGTCAAATCGCATCTGTGTCCAAGACACCTTTTGGTTTAGGTGAGCTGAGACAACTGGTTTGGTTACCTCGGGCAGATATTAAAGCACTTCCAAACATATTTAGCGAGGCTTTTTACTGAGGCTGCGGCCAGACACCACTGACGCATTTAGACAAACAAATGTATGTTTTGTGACCAATATACAGTAATGATCGTACTGTGAAAGGATACTACAAACGTTGTGAACACATGATCCACAGGACGAGTGGAATACTAGTAATGTTCTACCAGAGAATGTAATCTAAGAGAACTCCCACTCTCGGGGATACTTCCGGGTTCTGAACTAGTTGCAGTTCCACACTAGTTCAATGTGATGGCGCTAACGGTCGAGTGCAGAATGAATGGAGGTCTATGGAGCTATACTCCTAAAAATCCCCTTTTCTCAGGATATCATTTTTTTTCTAGTAATTTTCATTTGGAATTCGAAAGGGGAGGCAAAAAAATTACTAACTGCTGGGTGTTAGATTTTTTTTAAGTAGTTATTTTGTTCTAAAAAGAGTTTTACAATGTCAGAGACGTCATACACATTGTACGACCAGAGATACCGTATTACGGCAAGCTCCGGTTACTTTCTTTGCTCTCTCGAGGCATCCGCAACACAGCTGACAGGTTAGGCTCCCCCTGTCAATACACATGCTAGAAAAAGTTTTGGCTTGCTAATGTTGTTTATAATGTTGCTAATGCTCTGACATTATGATTCCACTTCGGATGCCATCAAGCGGGATCTCTGGTCGTAGTCAGTCGATCACTAACCAATCAGCATTCATTAGCAGAATGCTAGCGTGTTATGGGCAACAACGACTCACCCTGTAAGAAATCGAAAGGACATAAGTACTCGTTCATCTAATTTTCGACCTATAATCCATGCTGAACATGCAAAAACTACAATAAAATCTGAGATTTCTCAACGACAATCAGGTGAAAGGGACAAATTTAGCCGTTTAGCTCCATAGACTCCTATTCATTCTGCACTCGACCGCGACCATTCCCAGTGGAACTCTGGTGGAACTGCAACAAAATTCGGTACAATGGGGCTTAATGAGGAGTGGCAAGGCACTCCTTAAACAGGCTCTGGTTCTACCCACAAACAATGGGAAGTAGGCTACTGTTGGAGACCTCCAAGCCACGCGATCATGACTGTATAATTGAGCACTACATCACAACCACGTAAGGAATAGCCTACATTTAAGAACATATATTTATAGACAGATCGCATATTTTGAATTCTTTTTCAATCCTTATAAAATGAACTCACCTAAAGATGCTAGATAAGTTGAGAAAAGGGAAAAACTTGCAGAAATGTAAGTAAGTAAGTAAGTAAGTACATTTTATTTATAAAGCACACTCAAAACACAGCAAGGCTGACCGAGGTGCCGAACAAAAGCACAAAAACAGAATCCAAATACATTTTTTTAAATACTATTAAAAAAACACAGTAAAACTAAATACAAAACAGTCAACAACAGAAAAACAAGCAACAGCACAAGTCAAGTGGTGGGAAACGCCAGAACATAAAGGTGGGTCTTAAGCCTGGATTTAAAAACAGACAATGAAGGAGCCTGCCTGATAGATAGGGGAAGCTGATTCCACAGCTTAGGACCAGCAACTGCAAAGGCCCTATCACCTGTGCGTACACAGCGTGATCGGGTAGTGTATAAAAGAAGCTTGTCAGCAGACCTCAGTGACCTAATGGGTGCGTGCAATTTTACAAGGTCCGAAATATATGAAGGGGCCGGTCCATTAAGAGCTTTGAAAACAAACAATAACATTTAAAACGTATTCTGTAGTTGCTGGAACTCTTTTCAGAGCTGGAAAGTACTTGTGGAAGGACAGTGGAACAGTGAAGAGCGTTGGCCAATCGGATTGGTTCCTTGTAACGTAGCAACCGTTGGTCTTTGGCAACATTTATAACCTAGAATCTAGGTTTCACGTTTAAGGTGGAGGAGAAACTAATCATGTGTGCCTTCACACTAGGGCTGGGCAATAAATCGATAAAAATAACTATCGAAGTAATGACTTCCCTCGATAAAGATATCGTAACATTAATTTATTTTCAATAATATCGATAGAGAATAATTAGGAACAGCAGTCCGTTTAATTTTTGTGATGCAGCGGGAAGTTGCGGAGAAATTGTATCCGCCCACTAAAATACACAGAGTACCTCGTGTGGAGTAGCATGAACCACGGAAAATGAGTCTTGTCGATAGCCATGGCGAGGGGGCATCTTCCCCCTCGGAGAATGAAGAAATAGTTGATAAAAAGGTTTGTCTTCCTCAGTCATTTGGAAGTGGTTTGGCTTTCTAAGTAACGACAAAGAGCAGAGCGATGTGCGATGCAAATTGTGTCGTAAACAGGTGGCTACCAAGACTGATAACACGACCAACCTTTTCTACCACTTGAAACAAAATCACGCCATGGAACACGCAGAAAGCTTGCTTATTTTGTATTTTCTGTTCATAACTTCTCAGGGTTTTTAGCCTTTCACATTGTTTTGTGAATGTTTAACTTATAAACATTTTGATCAATATTTAACCTAGAGACCAAAGACTTGGTCTTTGTTGTAACTACCTCAACATAAGCTGTCATTCGCTAGACGTTCTAATGCAGATTGATATGCACTTTATTTATTTTTATTTTGTATATCTTGTTCATAACTTGTAAGAGCTTATATAGTTCTAAAAAAGAAATTTTGGGAGTTTACAATAAAAAAGAAACATTGAAACCTTTGGTTTGTACAGGCGTTCTTGTCTGAAGCAAATATCTACCTTTGAAACAGACGTAGTTAATATCGTCTTATATCGTTATCGAATGAAAATAGAAATATCTATCGTGATAATTTTTTACCCATATCGCCCAGCCCTACTTCACACCCAGTCCTGTTCAGACACTGAATTTAAAGATGACATACAATTCATAATCCATGGTGCAAGGTTGCCGATGTTGCCGTTGTCCCTGGTGAGTTTTTTATACTTTTTAATTGAATCTCGTCACATTACGTGACTTTGTTTTGCGACTGCAAAAGCTACTCGAACTCAGATTTAAAAGCGACTGCTGCAAAAAGCTGAACTACAGTATTGTGGGTATTAAATAAGATTATGCTACATCTGACCAGCAGATCATTTCTTGTAAGTGCGTCAAAGTGGTATTTGTACAGTCAGTATTAAAACCGTAGGCGTGAACAATGCATGCATTGTCATCCATCTGACTTTAGCCGAAGCAAAGCTAGAGAGAGGATGCATTGGGAGATTTCCTACAGTAAGCTAGATACTGCTTCAAATTGAAAACGGAGAATATTCACCCCATTCAAGATGTGGTCTGATTGGCTGTTCTTGTGTATAAAGGGAATTGTAATGAATTGTTCTTTGGATTCTTGATCTCCTGAGACCTTCTTCTCAGTTCTGCCTTGTCCTACTGTCCTACTCTGCTCACTCTTGCTTTCTGATTTACAATGATCACGGTAGAGTAGGTAAGATTTAAAGCCTTCATTTGTAACATGTTTGCCTTGTAATTGATTTCATTCATTTGCAATGTTATTAAATGCGTATTCCATTTGACCGTACTTTGACCATTCTTGCTCTGATTTAACCCATAGAGTCAAATAACTATCATTTATATTTGTATTGGCATTATTTGGTTCATGCTACTACATTTCAGTTTCCCATCTTCCTTTAAACCATAGGGGAATTCGTTTGGGTTCTTTCGAACCATATTTTACCCCCCTACACTTCCTTGTAGGCAGGTACTCTGTTGAGAGTTTAAAACTATTGGATCTGCCCAGAGCCACTCTGATCTGCCTTCACCACTACTGTAATGGAGCTGCCGTAGCTGGAAAATCAAACTTTTCCCGAACCCCGTGGGGAGAAGGGCCACAACATCATTGCCACCAAGAAAACTCAGCAACACTTGTTCTTGCTCCGGCTTTAGTTTCTGGATATTCAGCAGTGTTGCCACAACGGACCGAATGGCTTCGCTCGCATCTTTCTCCGCCACCATTACGGAACTACAACACAAACTAGCATCAACGTAATCGTTCTCAGCCACTCCCTCTGTTCGCTGATTGGCCTTGTAGAAAATCTATTTCCATGATCCGAAATGCGTACCGAAAGCCCAGACCTAGTACAGAAGCAAAATCAAAATTGAGCGGAAATACGTAGGTAGGCAGAGTCAGGCTAGGTCTGGGGCGGCTCGGTCGGGAAAACACTATAATCCGAACAGGATATTATAATTATTTATTATAAACTTCCTACGGGGTTTGGTAAAAGTTTAACTTATCAGGTCTATCCAATTGAGCAAAGAGGCATTTGTTTTCCTGGTTCGTTTAAAACACGCCCCGTAGTCACAGCCCAACGGAGAGTTTTCAGACTCATATTCTGACCAGAATTATGAGTATGACAACGTCAGGCTAGTCAACGGCAGCCTCTAGACCCCTTCGATAACTTTTTGTGAAATTTGGCACACTCATTAAGGACAGTCCCTTCTATACTTACACCAAGTTTTATGTCTCCCATTAAAGCACTCTAGTGCCACCAACGGGTCAAAGTTGGACTTGTCTTTACACACGCAACTTTTGAACCGTATGACTGATTTTCTAAAATGATGTACCATTGGATTCCTTGGATCATGCAGAGTTCAACGCACACCATGGCGTCAATTTCCGGCTATATAGATTTCCCGCTATTTCCGGTTTTATCAAAAATCTTTGAAAGCCTACTCCTCCTAAAAATAAAATCCAATCTTCCCCAGAATTGGCAAACATCATCATCAGAGCAACCGTCACTGAAGTTATCAAAGGATATTTGATTTTCAAAACCGTTACAGCCAATCAAAATCGGCAACAAAGCAACCAAACAGGAATTTGGATCAAATCTCAGAGATATCAACACTAAACTTGACATATTGGTGGAAGACACTACAACATGTTACCATGTGCAAAGGCAAGGTCATATCTCCAAAAATGATTGATATAAAGCAAATCAAATTTATCGCTAACGTTTACACATCCGCCGGTCAAAAACTGATACTCTGATACTTTCACAAGTTAATACGAAGACACCTGAGAATGTTAAGTACACTAATCTGAGAAAAAGTTGACTGTAAGATGAAAAGTAGTTTTGTAGTGAATATTTGAAACATGCATGCTTGGCTATATTGCTAAAGAAATTTCCTGTGAAAAGTCTCTCTCTGCTCCTCAGCGCGCACGCTCCAAATTCTCACACACTCAGCCTTCCCTTGACACACGCACGGGCTTGGCAAGACGCACACACATTTCAGGAAAGAGTGGGCTGACCAAGCCCCCACTCATTGCTTGGTCTTTAGCAAAGGCCCATGTGGATTTTGATGGTATTGCATTTCCGTTTTTGTATGCAATGGTAAAAAGTTATCCAAATCCTGAAACATTGATAGTAAAGGCCAAGAGTAACTACCACACCAAAAATGGGCCGCCATTACCCATAGGTGGCGCTACAGGTCACACCCTGATGCACAAAGATACACAGCTTTCTGGAATGGGTGGGCTGACCAAGCCCCCACCCTTCACTCCTTGGCTTGAAGCAAAGGCCCTTGTGGTTCTTGATTGTATTGCATTTCAGATTTTGTATGCAATGGTAAAAAGTTCTCAAAATCCTGAAACCTTGATAGTATAGGCCAAGAGTAACTACCACACCACAAATGGCCCACCATTACCCGTAAGTGGCGCTACAGGCCACGCCCTGATGCACAAATATACAAGGCTTTCTGGAATGGATAGGCTCACCAAGCCCCCTCCTTTCACTTCTTGGCTTGAAATAAAGGCCCTTGTGGATCTTGATGGTATTGCATTTCAGATTTGGTATCTCATTGGTGATTCTGCAGCATTGATTTTTCGATACAGTTAAAATTTGTCAAGATTAGAATATACATTTTTCAATGGTTCACAATGTTTGGAGGAATCCGCCATTACTGCTCACAGTTATATTTATTATTATAAATCATCTTCCTCTCCCATTGGAGTTTATGGCAGTGTGACTGGTATGTAACGGCTGTAGCCACGCTCCATCCGACAAGGCTTGCTCACCACTCACGGGATACGAGCGCATGACCTCCGACTTGCTAAGCGTGACCACTACCAACTACGCCAAAGAAAAGCTAGCTCTTTGTTGACACGGGTGGCCCATTACATTAGCCTGGTCCTAACCAGACTCTCGTACATCTCATTTGTACAGAGTCTGGCTACGCTCCATTGACAAACGTTGACTTCCTTGTAGGCGGGTACTCTGTTGAAGTTTAAAACTATTGGATCTGCCCAGAGCCACTCTGATCTTCCATAACCAATAGCTAGCGTTCGCCTTAGACAACTCCTTCACCACTATCGTAACGGAGCTTGCTGCCGTAGCTGGAAAATCTAACTTTTCCCGAACCCCGTGGGGAGAAGGGCCACAACATCATTGCCACCAAGAAAACTCAGCAACACTTGTTCTTGCTCCGGCTTTAGTTTCTGGATATTCGGCAGTTTTGCGACAACGGACCGAATGGCTTCGCTCCATAGCTTCGCTTGCATCTTTCTCCGCCGCCATTACGGAACTACAACACAAACTAGCGCATGACATCAACGTTATCGTTCTCAGCCACTCCCTCTGTTCGCTGATTGGCGCAAATAGAAAATCTATTTCCAAGATGTGAAATGCGTACCGAAGCTCCAGACCTAGTACAGAAGCAAAATCAAAATTGAGCGGAAGTACGTAGGTGGGCAGAGCCAGGCTACCATTACATACCTGATGAGTGAGTTTCATGGTTCTAACTCCGTTACAGCAGCCCCTAGAACCGTATGATAAAAAGTTGTGAAATTTGGAACACTAATTAAGGACAGTCCTGTCTTCATTTTCACCAAGTTTCATGTCTCCCATTGGAGTACTCTAGCGCCACCAACTGGTCAAAGTTGGACTTGTGTTTACACACGTAACTTTTGAACCGTATGACTAATTTTCAAAAATGAGGTACCGTTGGATTCCCTGGGTCAAGAACAGTTCAACACACCCTATGACGTCAATTTCCGGTTTGGCACACATCCAGAATGTATTTGTGGTTGTGCTAGTAAATAGTTTAGGCCAAGAGGATGATACATTTTGAGCAGTCTTATCGTCTTGCTATCTTTCTCAGCCTCTCGGTCACAACACCTACGTGATGTGTTTGTCTAGAAGCTTTATCAGGTGAAGTTTAATGGTTTGTAGCTACTGAGCAGGAATGGTGTGAGAGACATGAAGTAAGCTTTGATATCAATCATTTTCAAAATTTCCTTTCTGTCTTTTGCCTCTCTACCTCTCCCACTTTCTGTCTCTCCATCTCTATTTCTCAATCTACTTTGTCTGTCTTTCTCTATCTTTCTCTCTCCATCTGTCTCACAGCCTTGCCCTGGTTGATCTATGTCTTCTTAGTTTGGCCAGGCTTTATTTTAGCTCTTTCAGACACATCCCACCCCGTCTCATCCCAGATCCAACCTTCGCAGATTGCACAGTGACCTCCGCTGCAATCAGCCAATAAACCTGGTTGTCAGCTCCATGTCTGGGCAGTCACTGCAGTGACCTAGTGAGACTGGTTTCTCTATAGCGTAATGGATGGTACTCATCAGGGCATGTCTCAACCCCAGAGCATCCCTCCATCTCTATCTCTCTCAAGGCCATCTATCCATCTCTCCTTGGGGAGAAAGCCTATTGTAGTGCTTTGTGCAGCTGCTGTTGGCAACTGGGGGAATACACTTATACAAACGTGTTTATGTTTTACTGGAAGTACAGCTGATCATCATGAAGTTTACTGACGTCAGATGTCTGATGTCCTTCTCTTTTCTTTTACTTATTTACTCTGCCAAAATAGGTTGAAAATGTGGTTGATGCATTAAAGGTTAAAAAGGTTAGGTAATCATGTTGAAATCTAAGGCCATTTTGTATCATAAGTTACAATGCAATGTGTACTTTGCTAACCTGTACCATAGACCCAGTGCATGCAGTGTAAAACTGTTACATCCTCACAGTTCGGTATGACATTCCCCCCCAAAATAACTATCTAAGGATGTTCAGGGGAAACAGGAAAAATAAAATACTAAACACTGTCAGAAATATCCAAAAACTAGTTAGCACAAGAACATAGCATTCCGGCACGGAATGATGCATAACCTCTCATTGCAAGCCCATACTTATACCAACACACTACAGTACAGACAAAACCATGGCTGTACTAGAACACCCATCAATGGGATGGGTGTCGTTCCCAAAGTCAAGCCTACATGGTACGCGCATTAGGCTGGTTAACCACCAGGACTGGTATTTTAACAAGGTATTGTGTCGTCATCTTTATTCACCTTCGTTCATCTTTTCAGAACAAGAAGCAAATAGTTCCAAGGTACTGGCAGTAAGATCATTCTGTAATTACACAGACTGCTGTTTTTTTCACTCTAGTATGTTGCTTCTATTCTCTCTGCTGGGAGAGTGAGTCATTGTATCTCTCCCTCTCCCCCCTCTCTCGCCTTCAACTCTGAATTCTACTAACATGTGTTTGGTGGAATGTGTGTGTGCTACAGGCCCCTGCATGCAAGCAATGCTTTTGTGTTCTGCTCAGGCAGTCAGTCAACTAGCCACCATGGTATGGTGATGTACGTGGATAGTCCCTGTTACATCATAACTCCAAGGATGACATTTTCTCTAGCTTTTTTAAATAAAGTGTTTTAATTGTGCTACATTTATGACATGTCTTTAGGGTGTAATACTCTTGCTTCTGGTCTGTGGTTAGTGATCATACATGAGACTACATGGACTCAATAAAGCTGCCGAACTGCATACCTGTTTGCATTCAGGACACATTCTTCTGAGAGAGGATTAAGTCATAATACATAATGAAGTACTGTCCCTGCACCGTGCTTCTCTATTTTACAGATAGACTCACCCTCCCTCCTCACTTGCTGGCTCAATTCATACTGCATACATTCAATCTGACATAGCCAGATTACAAACATGCTCAAGCTACGCTACTCTGGCTACTAGCATCAGGTCGACTGGAAGTGGGTCACAGTAGCTGAAGCTTCTTTGCATAGCAGTTTGGTACAAAAACAGATCCTCGTTATTTCCCCATTGCCCATCTTTTTCCCCTAAAATATTTATTTCATTCATTTGGCAGATGCTTTTATCTGAAACTATTTACAAGTGGTGCATATTGATACTTTTTCCTTGTCATGGTGAGGCCAATTCAAGAGGGTTTACATCAAAGTAAATATACAAATCATCTTAGCAAACACACTAAACACAGAGGCAAACCTGCTCCTAATTAAACAGGTTCGTAGAACTATACAGCAACCACAAAACCATCTTCCCACACCATCACCATACGATACTATTGATCTGTGATGCCCTTCCCTGCAAGTCCAGGTTACAGAAAGCTGATCATAATTTAGATGTTCGTTTATATGAAGCAGTATATCAGAGGGTAGGCAAAGATGCAAGGAGAGAATGCTTTCTCTGAAAAACGTACTAATAAGTATTGATCGATTGATTAATACAATTATCCTGTTTCTAACTGTGTTGTTGAAGTTTGCTGCTCGCATTGCTGACATTCCAACATTTCCTCTAACAGTCTAACTGGTGACTGTGCCTCTCCACCTGACAACGTCACTGGTGTAAAAGTGTGCATGAACAGTTCATGTAACAACACATTCTAATCTCTTTATTTGATATGACTGATTCACTATCTGGCTAGACACAACGACATACAGACATACAAACAGTAACATACCGTACACCGTTTATTTTAGACAAAAGAAAAAATATGTAGGCTAGATTGAGCAAAATCTCAAAATACACACACCCAGGCACATACATGTCAGACAGACACAAAAGCTGGCAAATATGCAAGCACATAATAGAAATATCACAGAAACGTAGGGAATAGAGAGTGGAGAGTGGAGAAGAGGTGAAAGGGATTGAGTGGGCAGGAGTGGGAGCGAAAGATGGAGAAAGAGGCAGAGGGAGAGTGGGAGTGAGTGGCACATGGCTTTCAGTCTAAAAAAGGATAAGAGCAACACAAAGCCAAGACCAGAATCTGGATTGGCTTGATAAAGAAAAAAGGAGAGGAGACGGAAATGTAGGTTTCCTCCTAAGTGCTGCCATGATGATGCTGATGCGCATACCAGGTTAAATGGTTTTATGCCTCCTATAAAATATGTATAGTGAACGAGCATGTGGGTAGAGTGAGGATGGAAGGAGGAAGAAAGAATTAAGGGATAGAGATGGAAGCCAAGAAGCAAAGACAGAATGCTTACAAAAAGAGAGGACAGACAAATCCTGTATTGTAGTAGATTGTACCTTGTTACATAAGACACCATAAGAAGAAACTAGAGGAGAGAGCTGGAGAGACAAAGGAAAGGGGTGTGTTGCAAGGAGAAGAAGGAAGAGGAATGGAGGGAGTGTGTGACACTGACCTAGGGAGACAGAGACTGGAAATAGGAGTCTAAACCAGATGGGTAAATGGATAGTATAGCAGGCAATAGAGGGAGAGGGTGAAAGACGGAAAGAAAGAGATTGAAGCAGGGAAAATAAGAAAGTTTAAAGATGGAGTGAGACAGGGTCATGGTACACTGCCAAACAGGCCTATCACACTCAGTATCCTCCTTATCAGGCCCCAGTCCTGCTCACACCTCACTCTGCCAGGTGTCGAGCTCACCCTCACCCACAACCACACACACACTACCCATCCCAACACCCACACACAACACATCCTTCAAAATGTGTGCCTACACCAATCCAACTCAGCCCATCCCTTTAAACCTTAAAATATTCACACTCCTATTACCTTCCTATTAGCTTTTATCTTAACTTCACACTGAAAACAAGTGAAAAGACATGCATGTATACAGTATAACAAGTGCTGGACAGTGGTAGCTTATTTGTGAAATTATAGTACTGGAAAGGTTTCTATGCAGTGTCACACATTTTGGTACTCCAGATGCAATAATCAGGTTCAATCACACATAGGCACAAGCACATACACACACTTGCATAAAGCCACAGCCACACACACACAAACACACACTAGCCCTGTTCATACTGTAAATGTCCATAAAGAATATCCCTTGTGTGTGGTTTTAGACAGCATGCCGAGATTCCCAAATCTGAAGCATTGGCGACGAGTGTTTGTAGTCCCGCCATGCCGGCTCTCTCTTTAACACAGAAGTAGATTTGGCTCTGTGACTACCTCCAATGCCAGCGTAATGCAATAAACAAATGACACCCCATTCCTTGTTCATACTTTAAGGCAGCATAAAGGCACAACATTCCTGCTTTAACAAGGCTGTGTAAAGGGGGCTACTGTTGGCTGCAGGGACACAATATGGGAAAGCTGTTTTTTTTTAAAGTGATACTATTTTACCTGTGGTTGTGTCTCTGCTATAAACTGCAGCCATAACATTTTGACTACTGACAGGTGAAGTGAATAACACTGATTTTATTGATATTATGGCACCTGTCAGTGGGTGGGATATATTCATGAAAGCGGGGCATGAAGGCCAACACTTTGTCCTCAAAAGTGTTAGAATCTGGAAAGGATTTGAGCCACTCTGACACGGGCCAAATCGTGATGGCTACAGGAGTAGGTCAGAGCATCTATAACTGCAACTCTTGTGGGGTGTTCTCAGTCTGCAGTGGTCAGTACCTATCAAAAGTGGTCTATGGAAGGAAAAGGGGTGAGCCGGCATGGGTGGCCAAGTCTCATTGATTCACATAGGGAGCGAAGGTAGTCCCTTGTGGGCCGATCTACAGACAAGCTATTGTATTGTACAATTGCTGAAAAAGTTTATTCTGGTTCAGATAAAAAGGTTTCAGAACACACTGACACCTGTTGTGTGTGGGGCTGAGTAGCCATAGACCAATGCCCATTACAGGGGTCCACTGACGAAAGCGCCTACAATAGGCATATGAGCATCAGAACTGGACCATCGAACAATGGAAGGTGGCCTGGTCTGATGAATCACATGTGGATGGCTGGGTGCATGTGCGTCGCTTACCTGGGGTACACATGGCACTAGGGTTGAAAGGATTTAAAGAGTACCAAACCCTATATTTACTGGACCTAATCAGAACGCAGATTTTGGTGCCACATAAATGCCGGAGCTGTCGATTTAAATATTTGCCCTCTGGTGCTTCCGAAACAGACGTAAGAAGCATCATCACCGCACATGATTGCTAGTTAAACTAGAGAGGGTACAATTTCTGGGGAAATTTCATGTGGAAATTGTAGGGTGTGCGTGCTTGCGTCGGTTGCAAATGGGTCAGTTTATTAACTGTAATTTAAATAACTGATATTTCTGTATATTTTATATAAAAATGCGTACTTATTAGTTATGAAGATTGCATAGATTTAAAAGCATACATTTATTGCTGCTCATTTACAATTCAAAATACTAAAAGTGAAGTGTAGAATGAAACGGTTGTCTTCTGATTTCCCCTGCAAGAGGGAATAGTGATAGCCTCAGTTGAAAAGTTGGATCAAACGAATATATTGTTGGGCAATCCGGTGTAAAATTTGTCCTAATTCTATGACTTAAACGTCACCCTAAGTTTTTCCCTTCTAGTGATATTTTCAAGCATTTAGCCTACTCATATTGCATTCATTCATTAGCAATGAATTTGACACAAGCTGAACCCCCTTTGAAACAAGCTATTCAAACAACGTTGTCACCAGCAGTATTTCAGATGGAATCGCGATTCAAACAATACCAGGGGTGGATCTCGAAAAATATTCAAGGGGTGGCAAGAGGGTGGCAGGAGATTTTAAGGGGTGGCACGGCACCACCGTGGCAGAAGTATACAGGTGCTGGTCATATTATTAGAATATCATCAAAAAGTAGATTTATTTAACTAATTCCATTCAAAAAGTGAAACTTGTATATTATATTAATTCATTACACACAGACTGATATATTTCAAATGTTTTTTCTTTTAATTTTGATGATTATAACTGACAACTAAGGAAAATACAAAATTCTGTATTCCAGAAAATTAGAATATTATTTAAGACCAATACAAAGAAAGGATTTTTAGAAATCTTGGCCAACTGAAAAGTATGAACATGAAAGGTATGAGCATGTACAGCACTTAATACTTAGTTGGGGCTCCTTTTGCCTGAATTACTGCAGAAACGCAGCATGGCATTGAGTCAATCAGTCTGTGGCACTGCTGAGGTGTTATGGAAGCCCAGGTTGCTCTGATAGTGGCCTTCAGCTCTTCTGTATTGTTGGGTCTGGCATATCGCATCTTACTCTTCACAATACCCCATAGATTTTCAATGGGGTTAAGGTCAGGCGAGTTTGCTGGCCAATTAAGAACAGGGATACCATGGTCCTTAAACCGGGTACTGGTAGCTTTGGCACTGTTTTCAGGTGCCAAGTCCTGTTGGAAAATGAAATCCGCATCTCCATTTTCTCTTCGTTTTTCAGCTGTTTTGTCTGTTTTGTCTACTTTTTATTGGCTTTGTTTTTGTTCTGTTGTGGTGAGTTTGTTTGTGTTGGGATGGTGTGCTGTTGAATGGTTTTTTCGTGGTCTCGCTGGCCGGTTGGACCTGTTTTTGTTTTTGAGGCCAGCCGGAGCGGACACAATTTTTTTGGGGAAAAAAATGTTTGTTTGGGTGGCTAGGTTGGTTGCCATGGCGCGGCGAGTGGTACTGCTGAACTGTTGAGCTGCTGGACTGGCAGTGGAGCGCCGTGTCCGTGGGGTGCTGAGCCGCGCGCTGCGGGGGCTGCTGGACAGTCCTGCCGGGACATGGCGGAGGGGATGATCGGCTCCGGATCGGCATCGGCGGAGCAGCTCTCGAGGCTCCTTGTTTGTGTTGTGTCGTGTTGTCTGTGGCTAGCTGTATGTTGGAGGAGCTGTGAGGGACACCTGAATTTCCCTCACGGGATAAATAAAAGTATTTATCTATCTATCTAATGCTGCATTCACTTGCAGTGGGATATTAGCAGGCCCAAAAGTAATTCGCGAGCGCTGAATTCAGACGAAAACCAGCGGAATTTCAAATAGACTGCATTGATCTGAGGCTAAATTTAATTAAACTTGTCAACTCATATTACGTACAACGGCGTATTAAGGCCAGTTAGGTAATAAAAAAAAGGAGCCAGAGGAGGGGTGTGGGGGGTAATAATCCGAGATGTTTCCTTCTGAATAGGCCTAAATCACAGCAATGTCTCTTCAAAGTCCGAATAATGCTTATTACAATCAGGTGATTCTGGGCAGTAGCCTATTGTTGCTGAATCCTATTATAAGTATAATTCTGACTTTTTTCTCGCAAACTTTTGACTTTATAAACTCTGAAAATCTACTACTTTTTTTCTCGGAATATGCCTAGGCCCTAACATTCACGTTAGACTAGCTACTATAGCCAATATTAAAACGTTAGTCAAAAATGCCCAGATTCAGCCCTGAAGAATTGACACAGAAACACTTATCAATCAAATTACAGGAATAGACAGTGCCAGGGAGTTTTCAGGCAATCTTTATGAGGATGGATCAATACTTTTCTGCAAAGTCTGTCAACATTCAGTCAACCCTTATTCGGCGTCAAACTGTTGTAGAACATCTTTGGTCGCTCCGACACAAGAGGAAGGCCGCAACTGAGCGACAACTTTTCTTTGTTTTCAAAGCTTACATTTACATTTATTCATTTAGCAGACGCTTTTATCCAAAGCGACTTCCAAGAGAGAGCTTTACAAAAGTGCATAGGTCACTGATCATAACAACGAGATATCCCCAACATTGCAGGTAGTCAAACATGAAGCATACATTGTGAAAAAACAAAAATAAGTGCCAAAGGGAAGAATCATAAGAGCATGAAGTTAAACAAGTTACAATTAAACAACATGGACCTCAAAAGTGCAAGTGTACCTTTGGAAAAGCAAGCAAAAGTAAACTACTTCACAGCGAGTACAATCATTTTTAATCAGTTACAGCTAACCTACAAGAGCAGCAAGTCTCTAAGTAAGAGTCATTGTGATCCTGGAGGAAACTTAACATGTCCAGCAGATCTTTCCTAGGTACCGTTGTATTCCCGGAACGAGTGTGTCTTGAGCCTTTTCTTGAAGGTGGGGAGACAGTCAGTGTCTCTGATGGAGGTGGGGAGTTGATTCCACCACTGGGGGGCCAGACAGGAGAAGAGCTTGTGTTGGGACCGGGCGGTCTTGAGCGGTGGGACCACCAGACGGTTGTCAGAAGAAGACCGTAGGTGGCGGGTGGGGGTGTACAGAGCCACGTACGACTTTGAATGTACAGTGCCTTGCATAAGTATTCACCCCCTTTGGACTTTTCTAAATTTTGTCATGGTATAACCACAGATTAAAATTTATTTCATCGTGAGTTTATGTAATGGACCAACACAAAATAGTGCATCATTTGGAAGTGGGGGGAAATATTACATGGATTTCACAATTATTTACAAATAAAAATCTGAAAAGTGTTGAGTGCATATGTATTCACCCCCTTTACTGTGAAACCCCTAACAAAGATCTGGTGCGACCAATTGCATTCACAAGTCACATTTGCAAGTCACATACTTAGTAAATAGGGTCCACCTGTCTGCAATTTAATCTCAGTATAAATACACCTGTTCTGTGACGGACTCAGAGTTTGTTGGAGATCATTACTGAACAAACAGCATCATCAAGACCAAGGAGCTCACCAAACAGGTCAGGGATAAAGTTGTGGAGAAATATGAAGCAGGGTTAGGTTATAAAAAAATATCCAGAGCTTTGAACATCTCTCTGAGCACCATAAAATCCATCATAAGAAAATGGAAAGAATATGGCACAACCGCAAACCTACCAAGAGGAGGCCGTCCACCCAAACTGAAGAGTCGGACAAGGAGAAAATTAATCAGAGAAGCAACCAGGAGGCCCATGGTTACTCTGGAGGAGTTGCAGAGATCCACAGCTGACGTGGGAGAATCTGTCCACAGGACAACTATTAGTCGTCTACTCCACAAATCTGGCCTTTATGGAAGAGTGGCAAGAAGAAAGCCATTGTTGAAAGGGATCCATAAAAAATCCCGTTTGGAGTTTGCCAGAAGCCATGTGGGAGACACAGCAAACATGTGGAAGAAGGTGCTCTGGTCAGATGAGACCAAAATTGAACTTTTTGGCCTCAATGCAAAACGCTATGTGTGGCGAAAACCCAACACTGCCCATCACCCTGAGCACACCATCCCAACAGTGAAACATGGTGGTGGTAGCATCATGCTGTGGGGATGCTTCTCTTCAGCAGGTACAGGGAAACTGGTCAGAATAGAGGGAAAGATGGATGGAGCCAAATACAGGGAAATCCTTGAAGAAAATCTGATGCAGTCTGCAAAAGACTTGAGACTAGGGCGGAGGTTCATCTTCCAGCAGGACAATGACCCTAAACATACAGCCAGAGCTACAAAGGAATGGTTTGGATTAAAGAATGTTAATGTCTTAAAATGGCCCAGTCAAAGCCCAGACCTCAATCCAATAGAGAATCTATGGCAAGACTTGAAGATTGCGGTTCACAGACGGTCTCCATCCAATCTGACTGAGCTTCATCTTTTTTGCCAAGAAGAATGGACAAACCTTTCCATCTCTAGATGTGCAAAGCTGGTAGAGACATACCCCAAAAGACTTGCAGCTGTAATTGCAGCGAAAGGGGGTTCTACCAAGTATTGACACAGGGGGGTGAATACTTATGCACCCAACAGATGTCAACTTTTTTGTTCTCATTATTGTTTGTGTCACAATAAAATTTATTTTGCACCTCCAAAGTACTATGCATGTTTTGTTGATCAAACGGGAAAAAGTTTATTTAAGTCTATTTGAATTCCAGTTAGTAACAGTACATAATGGGAAAAAGTCCAAGGGGGGTGAATACTTATGCAAGGCACTGTATGCACCACAGTATTCACTCGGCGGTCAGCATGGCATCAACTCCGCCAAGGTAACACACTGGCGCCAGCGCACCATTTCCTGAAGGCAACATGACTGAGGAGAGTCTTCTGCCTTCTTTGCTAGGCTGTCATTCGACGCCCCTCTGACCGAGTAAAGCCACGCCCCCTACGCAAAAATCGGGACCAAAAGTCTGAAACTGAATTTGTTTTATCTGAAAGTGAAAAACAAATCTGAAACTGAAAAAAAGGATTTGAAGCCATATTTGAATCTGAAAACATGAGATGTGGAACTGAAAACAAATATAAAAGTGAAATGAATAATTCATTCAAAATAATTGGGCGCATCCTTTGTTATCTCACATATATATTTATTATTATTATTATTTTCGCCCCCCTAAGGCTCGGTCAATATTTGGACTACATAGAAAACGACAGTGTCAAAAGCTTCGTCTTGGTCTCGATTGCGTTGGCATTACTTTTGTCTACGTCCTATTGCACAGTTTAGGAGGATACAACGTTTTTGTGGCATAAAGTTGATTTTGTCGGCAAAGGGTAGACTACTCAGTTATAATAGCCTACGTCACAGCGTCGGCACATGTTAGCAACGACGCATTAGATACGACGTGCATAGAAGACTGTTGTACAGCAAGGATGGTATCGTGCCGCCCCCCTAGCATCCGTCAATATTTTGATTACTTAGAAAACGTCATGTCAAAAGTTGGTAGCCATTGAGTTGCTTTTTATTTACCTGGCTAACTTGCTAGCCACAGTCACTGACGCTACTAACGTCACGAAACACGCGTGACTACCTCTAGCAGAACATTAGTTTAGCAGCTTGTTAACTTCTGGGAGATAGCTAGGCTAACTATAGCTTTAACGCTACTGCAAGGCAGCTGCAGAAACGCCACAAGCAAAGAGGCCAGGGTGATAACTATTTACTCATTTTACTTTGTGATATGAAACACAATTGAGAAGTGTAATGTACAATATAAGCTGATATTATTGAGGAACTACATCTACTTTCGGAAACGGTAGTCTACTATTTCACTGAAGCATTAGCATCATGACATTAGCCTATGTTGCCCGGGCAACACATACTACAGCGGTCTATGATGCATCTGTTTTCAATCGTTAAAATAAACATTACTCACAAATACATTTTCGTTGTACGATTTATTATGACATTAGATTAGAAACGTCAAAGATCATTACCTGTGATTTCAAACCAGTACTGCAACGCTGTAGCCTACGCGAGACACTAGCTAACAAAAACATCCACAGTTGTTTACAGTAGGAAGTCAAACGGCGACAGAACATGTTCGGCACTCCCTTAAATCAAAAGGTATTTCAATAGGTGAAACTGTCTGACTACTAACCCGAACTTCATTGACACAGCCTAAACTTGTCAATCTGTTCATGAAAGCAATATTTAATTTCAGCCTAAACCGTACAACGGAACGTTCAACCAACGATCGCCACCAAGACGAACACTGTAGTATACAATTTACCGGGACAGCTTCTCCACAAAGGGCTATATCGCATTTTGTGTTGTTACTGACAATGATCGCTATTGAGCTTTTTATGCATGAGCGATTTTCCACTAAATAAATGTCAAGCTTATTAACGTTTTTGGGGGCATGTCATAAGTTAGCAGACATAGAGCTACTGTTTGAATCGCGATTCCATCTGAAATATTTCCAGTGATAACGTTGTTACAGTAGCTTCTTTCCAAGGGTGTTTCTTAATGAATTATTATGCAATAGACTGTGAGTAGGCTAAATGCTTGAAAATATCACTAGAAGGGAAAAACTTGCAGGGACGGACAAGCAGGCACACCCTCACAATTTCCCCAGAAATTGTATGCTCTCTAGTTCTAAAATGTTATACAAACTGAAAGAAAAATGTGTACACTTATTTTTAGTCTGACTACATTGTTTTATTTTTTTAAGTTTTAGATAAAAACTTACATTTTAAATTTCAAGCTTTAGTTTTTCAGCTATATATATATATTTTTAATATTAACAAAACATTTGGCCCTGATTTAGCTCCATAAATGAGCACAAGGAGAAAGGGCTTAATAATATACAGTTGCCTGCCCTGCCCTAGCCAGTTTTACAAATGGTTGCACACATACATGACGGTTTCCTTTTTCTGAGTTTATTCCTGTTATTTTAAAGCAGATTAAAAACGTAATTATTAAATAGTAATATTGTGGCATGTTAAGGCATCATTATAGATTGTTGAAACGTAGGCTACTTCTTGAGCAAAGACGAAGATTAATACATTAGCCTACGTCTGATAACCACAATATTGTTATGCTTATGTAATGTTATGTCAGTTAAAACCACAATGATGGCATTAATAATAACAGTAAGCTAGTAATAATAAAGCCGACACAATACTAGTAGGCAGTCACACTAAAAACATGAAGCATAAATAACTACATATGTGGTGAGTTTCATCTAAAACAGGCCTATATTTCTAAAAACGAATTGAAAGGAATACTATACTGTACTAATAGCATTGATTTTCGTAAGTTCTTACGGTGTATCTGCTTTTTTGATCGGACTTGTACCCCTTTCTGCCAGTTTTCTGACTACTGCAATGCCTTAGCTCAGACGCTGGCGACTGGTTGTCGCAAAGTATGACGTGTCCAGCTAGTTGCGAGCATGTACGAGCCTCGGAGCTAGGAGCATTGAGAGCCACTGTTCTGCGCAAGACCGAACAAGCCGGAACTGGGAAGAAAAAACGTCTGTTTTGCGCTCTCACTGAGTAGGGTCCAATTGCAGCGCTCCCTCCTCAGGCCCCTCTAAACCGGAACTCTCTCCTCAGGGCCCTGAAGCCGGAACTCTCTCCTCAGGCCCATTTTTCCATTGAGATATGCTTTTTTCATTTGTATCCGAGGTATTAGCGCCACCACTGGTCGGAGGATATTGTAGGCTATTTCCGGAACTCTCTCCCCAGGCCCCTTTTTTCATGTGTATGCGAGGTATTAGCGCCACCACTGGTCGGAGGATATTGTAGGCTATATTAATAGGCTTATACTTACATTGAACGTCGGTTTTAGCATAAGTCAATTGTGTTTTAGCGTAAGTCAATAGTGTTTAAGATAGGGGAAATTAGCATTGCGGCTAGTGTTAGCTACGTATGGCGAACATTACGAACATTATCACAAAATATTGTTTTAAAACGATTAAATTAGCTGGCTATCACCACATTGATATAATGATCATACAAATAGAGGGGAGATAATTTATCGGTTTCATTTAGCAGACTTGGAAACGCAAATTTCAAATTGGAAATGGCCATTGTCCCTGCAGTTTTTGTGACACTTGCAAATGAACATGTCTACAAAAAGAATCAAAATAAAGTGGATCTATAGCCTACAGTGAATTACATAGATTGCTAAAAATTATTGTTTCTCATAAAGAAACCATGTTATGTTTTGCAGCAACAAAAAAGGTATTAGCACCATCGTTGGTCGGAAGATGTAGCCTATTGCATTTATATACGTAAGCCAATGGGAATTTTAAATATTGCATATGGGACATCCAAAACGCCATACGTAACGCTAGCCGCAATGCTAATTTCCCCTATCTTAAACCGAAGTTCAATGTAAGTGAGCCTATTAATATAAATAGCCTACGTTATCATCCGACAAGTGGTGGCGCTAATACCTCTGATACACATGAAAAGAGGGGCCTGAGGAGAGAGTTCCGGCTTCGGGGCCTGACGAGAGAGTTCCGGTTTAGAGGGGCCTGAGGAGGGAGCGCTGCAATTGGACCCTATTGCTCTCACTTGCCGCATTGCAAGAACTTTCCATAGAAATGAACAAGGACGCCATCTTTAAAGACCTTCGTAGCTTGGTCTAGTTATATAGGTCTTATATAGGTATGCTTGGATCACGTTGGGTCGCTTTCCACAATGCACCATGCAAGCGATGCGCCTGGCTACATTGAAAATGAAAGCATTGCGTTGCTCGCATGGCGTCACTGTAGTGGACATGCACTGTAAGCCCTTGCAAATTTAGCGAGAACGTGCCTCAAGGTCTGTGAGTCTGTGAGGGTGTACATAATGCATGGGAAACCCTGCGGGGTAACACTTTATTTGAAGTTGCGTTAATGACAGTGTCATGACACAGTCATAGCACTGTCATAACCATGACATGACACATGAAAAGATGTTTATGAATGTTCATGAATGATGTCATTCGGTGAATTATGTCATTTCTCCTCCCTTGGTCTCCTATCTCCTCTCCTGTATTTTTCTTCTGCCCTGTTCTCCCTACTTTTACCTAACCCTAACCCTTGAGTCTAGTTCTCTTCTTTACTGACCCCCTCTCCTTACCCTTACCTCAACCCCTCCTGTTTCTTACCTAATCTTAACTCCCACCTCTGCCCTGACCCCAACCCTTCTCTGACCTTGCCTCCATCCTCTTCCTACCTCCTCTCCGACTGCTTCCTCTAACCCCAACCTCTCCTCTTTCTTACCTGACCATAAATCCGGGAAGGACATCACAAACAATGTCAACCTTGCATAAGAAATGACATAATTCACCGAATGACACCTAATGACAACATTCATGAACATTCATAAACATCTTTTCATGTGTCATGTCATGGTTATGACAGTGCTATGACAGTGTCATGACACTGTCAATAACGCAACTTCAAATAAAGTGTTACCCACTGCGGTTACACTTGTTTGTTTTCGACCATATTTAACCCCCTACACACCACTACAACTTCTATTGACTTGCTACAAAACAACATGTTCCTGATGGCACGTTCAGACAGAAAAAGGGAAAGAGGTGGACACTGGTTTGGTTATCCCAGAGGTCCGCTCTGTGTAGCCTGCACTGCTGATATGGAGAAATTGCTCTCCAGTGGCCTTACTTAAAGCAAAGAATGGTATATCTTGGCCAGACCAGTACACAGAGCCATAAGTGAAGAGAAATGCTGTATGGTTGTAAACGTGGCATGTAAGCCTTCATTTGTAAATCCTGGATGTGAAGGCCTACACGCTCACAGCTAGGGGAAGGACACACGCAGACAGAGAGGAAGGTGCTGGGGCTCTCTCAGTGACCAGGACTGACTGACCAGTCATTTCCCTCTGTTGGACCAGCTAGGCCTTCAGAAACACAACCTTAGCATTGTTCTCTTCTATGCCTCTCACTCTCTCCCCTCCCTTTCACACAAACTCTTTCACAATAGGAAGATGTATTGTAGTAATTTATAATATCTTACCCAAATTGCGAATGCATGGGTGCATGTTAGGACTATGACCTATGTACTGTAACCTGAGATTATCTTTGACCTACGACCTGTCCTTGAAAGGACTAGGGTCATACCTTTTCGAACACACACCTGGGACACTTGACATGACTCTCCGCACAAAGCTTTACGGATCACTTATGGTCTAACAATTTGGGGGTTTGTACTTGGTCTGATTTGGCAACAACGATATCTTGTTTTCCATTTGAACTGGATATCTAAATCAAAATGTAATTGTATTACATTTTGTCAACTGGATTTGGTTAAAAAAAGTGACCTAAAGCATTGAGCAGAACTCAATTTATGGGAGTAACAGGTTACTCCACTGTCTTGGAATCCTGCTGATGTTCATGATGTGTCATCATTATGTAGATTACACCCGACATGCCCTCTTATCCTCTTATATCTTCCCCTTGCAGTGGTCAAAAGGGACAGGGTCAAGAAGTTCAGTGACTATGTTTGCGGAGCATGCAGGAACATATAGTTTAGAATTAACTACACTTCCAGACAACTGTGGGTGCATGGCACAATAAACTGATTCATGCTGTCAAATGGCACACTCTACTTTAACACCATCGCTGCACAACAGATCTGATCTTTGCCTAACGCTAAACTACTCACCTGTGTTGTTACGATGCCGTGTCAAGAACCACTGCATCGGTTCCGATTGCTCTCCCATCCTACGGTTGTCCACCTCTATTTCACCCCGACTCCAACAGTGGTCGAGGTTCTATCGGGATAAAACAGTCCAAACCACCGCGGTGAAAATAACGCCTATTCTCACCGTGCCGTAGCCTGTAGATCACATCACACGTATCCCAATGAATCGATCGAAGTCCAGACGCCGAACATCAAATGACAGGTTAAACAGGAATCCAATGATACAATAAAATACAGCGCATGTACCGTCAAACAGCGCACACGGTCACGATCGCTTTTAGTGTAGCTGTTCGGTATCCTTCTACAAATTGCAACACGTCCTTGATTTCTGTAATTCGTAATCTCCACTCCACTGAGTGTGCCCGTGCAATCTTTCATACGGTCAGTCAGCCTCTACAACCCGGGGGTACACAGATTTGAATGCAGTGTCTAACATTGCTGACAACCAACTGGACTCCTCCCGAACCTAATCGGTGCAGCTAGAGCGGCGACGGCATGTCCTGATAAATCTGTTGTTATAAACTCACCGCCCTCTGGATTGAATTTTCTCCCCGAAAAGATACGTCGTTACTATTCCCATTGCCTATTCCCCTATTCCACTCCTGCGGATCAAAACCCGATTCGCCACAGCGCTATTTGCGTAGAGAATTTACGTCACCTACAACTCTACGATAAAACGGGTTGGATTTACGTTTTTCACGCAAGCCTGGCAGGTTTTGAACATTGTGGATACCGTCGGAAATTCAAGACAGATGGTAGGCTACATGCGCGACTGGTGGTTTGTGAATATCGAGGAATCTCCGAGCCGGAGAGATTGGGCGTGGAACCGCGTCATTTCCTGATTTTTATACACTTTAATTAGCCTATATAGGTGTGCCCTACGTGACGCTTTTATTACCTAAACATAGGCCTATTTAAAAGGTAAACCGCAACGCCCAGCCAGGACGTAGGAATAATGCACAGGCCTTTATTATAGTTAAATGACAACATCTGCAAACCTTGGATGACGGTTCATCTGGCTGGCGCCATTCATCCTAAATTGCCTAAAATAGGCTTGGCATATTTACCAGTGAATGACTCCAACTTTCATAGCAGCCATACAACAATTCTTTGAATTATTAGACCTCCTGCATAATCAATTTAATTAGTTAAAATGTACCCATGTCTGCTGTGTACATTTTTTACAATTGTGTTCAGTGCACAGAAATACCACTACTTGATTGACTATAGGCTACTGTATAGAGAAGCTATTCTGCTGCTCTTTCCAAGCAACTCATGCTAACACTTCTGTTGCAATTAGCAGATGGAATTATCCTCTTTATGATTACTCCATTATTACTGCTCTGAGGGAAGGTTTCATTTCAGGTTTCACTGTATTGCTAAAGAGCTGGATGATAAATATGTTGAGTAGTTAAAATATGCCACAGGAAAGAGAAGAACATTCTGTCTGATTAGAACCATATAATTTCCATGAAGCTCTGCTCTTGGCCTCTTAGAGTACATTGGTAGCACAGATAATGTATTCACTGACCAATTTAGGCCATGAGAATACACTAGTGCTAAAAAGAGAAATAAAGAACACATATACATGTCAATAACACACCCAGTCACATAAATCATCAAGCATTTCTAGGTTTTCACGCATCGATGCACATCAGTAGAAGAATCAAGGTTCAAAAAATAGATCAACTATGCTTTCAATTTAATTCTAAACATACACTTAATAACATTTCACATGTAGAAAATAATAGCAAGAGCATCAAAAATGTATTTAAGCTTCGGACAAAAAGATTCACTAAGAAGTTGACAGACAACACACTCCCATAGGAAACCTTAAATCCCCCCTCTGTATCCATACCAGATGGTACATCCCATTCCCTCTGCTCCTCTCTCTCCTCCCCTTTTTTACTGTGCCCTCCATCTCTTAGCTCTCATTTGCTTGTCCTAAGGACATTTTCTTGTCCTGCAGACTCCCTCCCGGTAGCAACCTCTTATCTCCATCCACTTTGTCATCTCGGCAGTACTTCTGAGGAGCCCTACAGACCTGCTGGGTAGGTCTTAAGCTTCTTCTCATACCCAGAATCCCTTGATTTCATAATGGTATTTTGGTCTTTAGTTGATTTTCCTTTTTTATGGCCTATTTACAGCTTGCATCCTCTTATGTTGCAGCTGCATCCCAAATCCTTTTATTCAGTCTCTCTGTCTCTCTCTCATTCTCTCTCTCCCTTTAATTTCATTCTTTTTTTTCACAGCCGGTGTTTTTTGTGTCTTTGTAGAGTAGTGCCTACTATGGTGCTGTTATTCTTGTTCCTCCCCTCCTCCATCTTGTCCTCTGATTATAGTACACACTGTATGACTCATGCAGTTGTGCACAGGAAGAAAAATAAATGTATACTCATGTCCAGAACAAATGATGTTTCCTTTGAACCCTTCTGTCATAATACAGAAGATATGCATGTCACTTCTGTAATCATCTATCGTCTAGGCTCTTTTGTAACTGCAGCTGTTGCGTAGCCTGTACACTACATCTCCCGTCTCCTCCTTCTGCTACAAAACTAGCACATTTTCCCATGAGGAAGCTGAACACAGGAAGCTCCCAACTGGAGTTTATTTATTTCACAGCTGTCATTCAACACCAAACAAACATGTATGAGTAGTTGGCGTCTTTCATCCATCAAGGTCACATGTGAGCCCTTGCTGACCTGAAGCAGCCATTCCATCCTGTCATTGTGCTGTGAAGAGATTGTGTTAACGCTCCCAGCGTAGTTTAGTCACTGTCACATGTCGATGTAATAACACAAGAGAACCCCATTAGGGCAGATAACTGGTCTATCTATCTATCTATATCTGTGTCTCTGTTTGATCTCAGTCCACCAGTAAAACAACAGTGTACTCCTGAGAGAGATTCATCCACTGCTTGACCTCGTCCTATGGAAACCAAGGCCAAGAGCGGGGCACCTGTGCCCAAGGGTGTCCCTAAAGCAGAGAAGAAGGAGCCTGTTGCCCCCCGTAAGGCAGACCCTGCCCCAGCTGCCCCAGAGGTCGAGAACCCCCCTCCCCCCCCCCAGGATGGAGCAGCAGAGCAGGAGGCAGCGCCAGAGGGTGGCGAGGAGGAGGTGGCTGCCAGCACAGACTCCCTAGAATCCCTGAAACCCTTCTTGATTGGTGGAGCCATCATTGCTGCCGGGGCCATCCTGCTTGGAGTGCTTCTATTGGCACGGAGAAATTAGAACCAGCCCTTTGTCGTATGCTATTGGTCAATGGGTTAGCTGGTCACTTACTGATGTGTGTAATAATAGACTATTAAGGCTGTTTGGTAGAGATGGGGAATGGGGAGCCACTGTGTTGATTGTATTGCTTTCAGTCTGACTTTGCTTGTAGTGAATATACCCATATCAGTGATGGTTTAAATTAAATATTTTGGTCCCTGATGGCTAGATAATGCCAGTATACTGCATGAATTTGCTCCACCCATGTGATTGCACCAGCTTACTTACACTGGTGCACAGACTTCAGAAATCAAAAGTCAATCATATAGTAGATGCACACTCAGCAATACTGAGCTCATTTACCACTGCCTTACAGTACATCAACTGACTTGACCTATTTAATCAGATTTGCACATCAAAAGAGAAACACATTCTTAATCTCTGTATGTTTTTTCACAATACATTTTATTTGGTCCAATTTTTATTGGCAGTTCCTTCTCTCTGACATTTCACACAAACACTTGCAAGTAATAGCAGTTGAACACATTCACTATTCAGTTTGTTCAATGGTTTTTATGCTACATACATTTCTGTCTGGATCTCTCTGCTCAAAGGAAATCAAATTACCATTGTCTCCTTATTAAAAACCCTGTCGGGTAGTGGAGTGTTTTTGACAGTAATTAATGGTTGTTAGTGTTGACCATTTCCCAGTCAAATATCAGTTTAACCTTCATTTTCTGTCTGATAACAGTTAAAGAATGTCTGAAAGGCTATCTGATTCAGGTCATTCATATGTCAGATGCTGGATTACTGAGAGGAGCACAAACAAAGACATTTAGAAACTAAACCTATTGCCAAACATGTGCTGTGTTTTAGTGGAGCAGAGGCACACTGTGACCAGATATCGTCAATAGCAAAAGCTTGGTACTTACCACCTCACCACACATACTATACAGTAAACAACATGTACAGTAGACAGGTTTGGTAGATTAGAGACACACTCTCCAGTCTCTAGAGAGACAGAGGTAACCTGGTACTTCATCATTATGGAATATGGAAACATTCCCAGTCGGAGTCATAGTTAATTCTATAGTTTGTGTTAGAGTAAAGGGTGCATGTTATAACAATATATTGTTATACTGTATAATTGTTATAATGTTATGAAGTAATATAATGTTGGCATTTATTTTCAAACTACTGTAAATTCATTGTAATATATGTACAAATTATTCCCCAAGAGATTACATAGGTGGAACACAAAAAGCGAAATCTATTCTCCACCATTGACATATCACAGGTTTTGAGGGTTATGTATGATATTGGTGTTTTATTGAATATGACAGTAGACGAATATTATTCTTATAGTTTATATCTTTGTCAATCTACTAATCCCAGAAGCAGCATTTTAAAATTACATCACAATGACTATCAATAGACCTAATTCTCTCATCAATCTGAAGTAAATTGCAAACCACAGTTGGTACAAACTAAAGTTACGCTAGATGATTATCACAACACAGCCTTATAGCATTTGTATCTCTTGCGTTATGTCAAGTACTACATTTGAACACATAAGTAGTCCAAACATCCTGCATGAATACTAGCCTTTAGTTTATTATGATGTAGTAATCACCCAAACAAAGCAACAGGAGTGTTACGCCAAATAACCTTCACATTTTACTGTATAACATACAGAATCAAACAAAAAAATCTCAAATTGTATTTTCCTTTGTTTCAAGAGCGTATAAATGCAATAATTCCGGTAGGACTCTTCATTTCAGCACATGTTTGGTAAATTTGTAGCAATTAAGTTGATCTGCAGGATCAACAAGGGTGATGATGACGAGGGTGGTGATAATGGACATGGAATATGATGATGATGATGATAATGTAGCCTATTCTTGATATTCCCTCTTCCATGCCACACCTTCCATTTTACACACTCTCTCCCTGGCCCCCAAAACTCATAATGATAACCCAAAAAGGAAATGGTTCCCTTGTAACTACAGCTGACCTGTAATAAAGACAATGAACCAGTCAGCATACATATGAGTGTGTCTTGTTCTGTCCACCAGTAGAATAAGGGTTGGACACTATTATACAAACATCTTTAAATAAATTATGTATTCGTTTTTCTTCTGAGTAGTCACTGATTTAATATGACTAGAACAGTAACAGTTGGGGTAAAGAGCAAATTCCTTGAAATGGGAATTTTAGGTCAGAAGTTTGAGAAAAGAGCAAGGCAGGCCAAGAGGACAGAAAATCTATTAGAGATAGTAGGCCGATTAACCAAACCATAATTTTGGTTGATTTATCATGAAAATACATTGGTTCAACACTATAGACAGGGGCTACAGTACGGGGTTCTAAAGTAATAGACTATACTATATATATATATATAGTCTAAATATTAAATGTAGACAGCACAACTCATTTGCATTTTCACAAATAGAAGGTTTACTAAAACTCCAACTGTGTTTTGAAAAGGCTGGAAAGTCTTCTTGGTAATCTGGTCAAGATTGGACCATTTAATGTAAATTGAAAAAGTAATTTGTTATATGCCAACTTTGAGCTACTAGTAAAGGTTACATAATTACGGTCACACAGTAGGCCCACCAGTCAACACTCGTTCATCGTGACCAATTCAAACTTTCAAGACATTTTCACAAACTTAGTTCAACATAAATATCCACAAAGTTTGTGATATTTGGATGAACCGTCACCAATTTATGGCTAATTATGAGCCAGGCCCATGCACATGTTTGGAACTTATGGCGCCACCTATTGATCGATTTAAAAATAGTTCTGCACAAGTGGTCAATGTTGCCAAAATAATCTAACCGGAAGTCGCTGAATGGAAGCAAATGAGTGACATGTTTTGAAATTTAAAAGGCATTGAATAGCGTACCGAATTCATAGAATAAAAATATTTTACTTCGGAAAACAAGCGAAGCTGGTTCATGCAGGGGACGCGAGACCTAGCGCGTCACCATAGATATATAAGGCCTTTATATCTATGCGTGTCCCTAGCAAATCGTCATCATGTGTCAAGGCACACCTTCCTAATAGGGCGGGGCCTTTATATATAGGCTATGGGGCATATATATCTATATTTACCTTATTCCGCAGTTTTTTTCTCAAGGGGGGCACGCATTTGCAAAAGCATGTATGAGAGTCAAAATAACAGCAGACCTGCATATTCTGCAGGAAAGTGTATCCATTTTGATATTTAATGTATATTCACCTTATTCCGCCCCGCCCACCTTTTTGAGTTCCGTTGTATTCGAACTTCCTGTTAGCCGGGGATATCATTCAATGGAGAACTGCCGTCCCGCTGCTAAAACATGATATAAGGTTGGTGGATTTGTGCCAGTTGTGCTATGTTCGTGTGCTACAACAAGTCACCAATACACCTTTTCACTGGATGGCTTGAAAACGACTTTTAAGTGTTTATATAATTCGTTTGCCGGTCAGATCGCTGCTCTGCTTTGCTGCTATAAGTAGGCGTTACATTAGCCACAAACATAAGATGTTCTAACGATTTCACTGCAGGGCATGTTTGCTATAGGCCTACCTTGTTTGAAAGCTTAAGCTTGCTATTAGCCATAAACTGCAAATGTATGAGTGACAAATTACAAAAATTGTGCTGTAATAATAAATAGTAACAACCTTTTCATCGAGGTTCTTTGGTAGGCTAGAAGCTTTATTCAACGTGTTAAAACTTACATGAGTGCACTAGTAATGCACTAGTAATCTTCCCTCGTATCAAATGGCAATTAGAAAGACGCATCTATTAACCAATTTGATTGCTGCGTTGTTTCAAAAGCTTTACATTCAATTTAGATGCACTCGGACCTCTTCTTTCCATGGTCAAAACAATCAAAAGACAGGGTCTGATTTCGTTTTCTCCAGTTGTTATGGCAGCCACTAACTGCACAGTTGACGCTGGGCATCTTTATTAGCCTTAAATGTGTACCAAAGCTTGTTTAAGACGTTCTCTTATAGTACTGTTTTAAAGCGGAAAGTATACAAACAGGAAATGAGAATACGCGGATGGCCGTGCCCATCGCGACTTCCGGAATAAGGTGAATAGCCAATGCCAGTATTAAAGGAATAAGGAGATGGGAATAATTGAGCCAGGACAACTTTTCTCTTTTTTTTCAGGTTTTCTGAAAACATGTTCATGACATTTACATTTAGCCATTTTTTGAACTATAGGCTATTTCATTTTACCGTATTACAACAAGTATCTCTCATAAAAGATTTACATGCAAATCATAGCCAAGCACACCAACACTGGGCATATCAAATCAAATACTTTTTCAGTGCAACATTTACACAAAAGAGACAATATACGATTTAAAAAAAGCTAAATCAACCAAAGCTGGGCTCGTTAGTAGAGTGGAAGGCGACGACTGTCCGAATGGAACTTCTTCAAAATAGTGTCTTTCCACTCATTTGTGCACTTGCGAGTGAGATCCCTTTTAAATGCCAGCTGTACCAACTGGGCTTTGCGTACATGAAGCATAGCACGTCTATGATCTGTGAAAACGTTTTTAAGAGTCGAGAACGAGTTCTCGCACATGGCAGTGGAGGAACCAAAAGTTAGCGTGAGTTTGAAAGCAGTCAGTACGCTTGGCATGGCCTTCAATGTTTTGTGTTGTGTTTTGAGGATACGTGTTATTGTCCATTTCTCTCCTTGTGTGTCCTTATTCATTTGTGTGGCCAAGAACTGTTTTGCGACTGCGTATTCAGCTCCAACGATATTTGAATGTGTCAACTCCATGATGTGCTTGATAGCATCTGTATCAAGAAAGTAGGCTATGCTCTCTGGATCCAGCGCTGCAAGGGCAGTAGCCAACTGCGTGTTACGCTCACTGAAGCGTAGGCCTACTTCCATTTCGCATAACACTACATCGAGTGTATTAAAGAACAGCCTCTTCAGTTCCAATTTGTCGTTTTATGGCACACTTATTTATACTTTAACAAAAACATTTTTGGGGGGGCACAGCATTCCATTTGGGACGGCGATGATGTGCAGAGTGCCGTTGTTATGTCCCTACTGGTTCCCAATTCAACTGGTTCCGCATCTGGTTCCACAGCTGTGCGTGCACCTATCAGTCTGCCTCTATCACCAGATTCGTCCGAAATTCACAAACATATTACTGCCGATTTTCAAGTCGGATCTCATATTTGTTGCGGCAAATATGAAAGTAGACCTAATAGGCTACGTGCGCACGACATAGGCTACCATTCGCGACGAAATCAACGGAAACAAAATAAAACATTTGCACGCTCGCATGAAGTTGGATTCGATCGCACTAGGGCAAAAATAGGTATTCACTAGAGCCCATTGCTTTACACTGCGAGCTATACCAGCTCTGAAAATTACTTAAACCATTAGTCGTTTATTTACTACGTTGGCCTTCAAGGTAACATCTTGATTTGGCTTCTTCTGAATCAACTGGTTCCCATAGGCACTACCCGAATGTAGGCTACTAATCACGTATTTGGGGTTGTTTGGAGGCAATGGCCGTATTTACCACGACATCAAAGCTCCTTCTGACACCACATATAAAAAAATCATACTAAGAATGTCGCTGCTAACCCAGTCAATACGTTTAAAATACGCGTAACACAACATGGAAACATTCGTTTCCTATGCGATTTCGTGTAGCCCATGGCTGAGTGTTTCTTCTGGCTATATCTTTTGAAATCAATTCATTTAATAATATTCATTCTGAACAAACGTAGTGAGCACTACATTACAGCCATTCACGCCATAATAAATGGAAACTAAGAAAATAAAAGATTCGAGTGGGATTTGATCCCACGAGCAAAATCACGTTCATTTTCCCAAACCTATGCATTACACCGCAAGCTACTGGAGCATATGAGGTCTGATGCAGTTCAGTCACAATCTTATTAAATACTTTGGCCTTCAGGCAACATTTTGATTTGGTTCTTCTGAATCAACTAGTTACCGTTGACACTACTCGAATCTAACACCCAGCAGATAGTATTTTTTTTGCCTCCCCTTTCGAATTCCAAATTCAAATTACTACAAAAAAAATTATATCCTGAGAAAAGTGGATTTTTAGGGCTATAGCTCCATAGACCTCCATTCATTCTGCACTCGACCGTTAGCGCCATCATATGGAACTAGTGTGGAACTGCAACCAGTTCAGAACCCAGAAGTATCCCGAGAGTGGGGCTGTGTCTACTACCGCGCACTTCGAGCACTTACTTTCAGTGCTTAGGGCGCTTACGCTGAGAAACCAAAATAATTCAGTGCACTGTAAGTACCCGGATGATGCACTGCAAACGGTCAAAAAATGAAGTGTCCAACGATGCACACTACTCGCCCTAAACGGGCGCCATCTTGGCTACGTAGCGGAAGAGGAGGAGTCCAGTGACAGAAATACAAGCGGATTTGTTTCGCGGGTTTAGTTTCTCCGGTGTCGCGAGCAGATTTGCGTGCGTCACTTCCCGCTAAGTGGGTAAGTAAAGTGTTCCAGTTTAGACAGCACTACTCAGCAACTGAGTGCACTGCAAATGTAAGTGCACTACATTGCAGTGTACTTCGTTGATTGCGCGGTAGTAGACACAGCCCCGGTGTCCCAGTTGGGTGCGAGCACAACCATACCAATTTAAATATGACAATAATGTAGGCTATTGTATTGTATCGTGTGGAATAAAGAATCAGTTAACAACACTACTGAGTCCTGCCTTAACCATAGCTGAATTTCTTGGTTTTGAATTCACCTCTTTAAAATAGGTATATTAGTTTATTTCAACGTTTAATATAAATTCGGATACAAAAATTCAAGGTTCGGAATTTCAGGCTGCCCAAATTCGAAAGCTAAAATTATGTTCAAAAATGAATATCCTAAATAATTCTAGTAATAATAAAGCAATACTCATCGTAATAATACCATATGTTGCATAGCGTCTATTAGGTGTTGTAAAAAATCCATTATTGCGTATTTTATGGTCCAGAGGCTGTTTTGTAGGGCATGTGGAGTTGGACTGTATCCATATCCTTTTGAAATAGGCTATGTATGAATTTTTTACATTAGGTAGCCTATTGGGCTCATATTTGTACTAAAACATTTCCACACAACTTCCAATCAATCTGCAACATGAAGTCTGTAGCCTACCATTTACCATCTCACAGGAATTTGAGAAAAAGCACAAAACCATATGGTTTCGAACCCCTAACTATTGGTGCTATTGCAAACCTGTAATCCTAAATATGTGCAAATTCTCTGAATGTTACCTGGGTTAAACAACAGTACGTTTGCTAACACTCTAAAGATGTATACTCTGAACATAGCTTAAAGTGTCACACTGTAATGTTTCCCCCCGTTCCATGCGCTCGATGCCAGACGACACTGCCTCAAGACAGAGCGCCTTGGTCAGCTAGGAAGCGCTAACTCTTAGCTACTCAGAACCAACGTTTTCAACAATATTTGTGAGTAGAGACAGCATTGACTTTAAATGAAATAATGCGTATTGATAAACGATGTAATCAACCATCTCCAACAACCTCAATAGTTATGGGAGAACCTGGATGCAAAACACGCATGTGGCTAGTCCTGGCTAGCTATATAGCCCGGCGTTTGTTTACATTTTTTTTCTTTTGCGTCTCTAGGTACCTACTGCACAGCAATGATCATCCCTGTTCGTTGTTTCACGTGCGGTAAAATTGTAGGGAATAAATGGGAGGCGTACCTCGGTCTTCTCCAAGCAGAGTATACTGAAGGGTGAGACTACATACTTTATTTTACTGGTAGTCACATTTTACCGTAGGCCTACTATCAAGATACAATTAGTGTACTTTATTTTCACCGACATGTACTCTGGAATGGGGTCATGACCGGTTAGATTATGACTGATTAAACTCTCACAAATTTAAAAATGTGTTCCTGAAACTGTCCTCTCGTTGGTCATACAGCGACGCCCTTGATGCTCTGGGTCTGAAGAGATACTGCTGCCGCAGGATGCTTCTCGCCCATGTTGATCTAATTGAAAAGCTGTTGAATTATGCTCCGTTGGAGAAATGATCATTTACGGAAAACATTTTATGAATTTATGACCAAGCCACATCTAATTTCTTTAAGTAATCAATCCCAGGACTCTCATGCATTGACACCATGGATATTATGGCAACTAGATCATCAAACCAATACTCCATTTGTATTATTTTCTAAATAAATGTTGACGAATGTGTGATTGTTTCCGAGATGGCCTTGTGTTTGTTCTAATCATGTTATGTTATATCAACATGTGGCTGTAGGTAAACTGTTCACAATCCACTGAATCCTTGAGCAACAACAAGCATCACATGTATTCACTTCAACACTTCACTCTCGAAGAAAAGTGAAACCCTTTACACTTAAGAACATATGTCAAGGCTTCAATTGAACAACCTTTTTATTTCTCAATTTCTTATACAAAAGAATGGGGACAGATGAAAACATACATCACACTGTAAAATATATATAAAAAAAACAATGTGCATCCAGGTGTGGCGAACAGCAATGGTTTCCTGCCACAACTCTAAAAAAGATTTATCAAACAATAGACATTACATCAGTTACATAAGTGAGTGAGAGAAACATAAGGGACATGGTGATGCTGGAATGGAGAACTGGAACGGGACAAGAGATGTTGATATAGGTGATCGAAAGGGGATCTTCTGGGACCTCTGTCAGATTGTGGGGACAAGGAGAGCTACGGACATTCACGTTGTCTCCATAATTCAGTTCTATTACACTCCATTATTTAAGGTTTCTAAGCAGTAGGAGCTGCTTCGAACTATACCCAGCCTGACGAAAAGTCTCAGCCTGCAAAGTCCTAGAGAGAACACAGACATACTTGTCAGGTATCCAGACCCACATCCAGAGTAAACAGGTTAAGCAGTGAAAGACTGTCCAGAGTTATGTCATGTATTAGGATGGGACTGGAATCTGCTGGACACCTGAAGTGCCTTAGAACACGATTTGATTCCAACAGAATCTTTTATAAAGAACTGACATTTATTTATTTATTACAACTGAATAGCATTGCGTTCCAAACCACAACCACATTTATTACAGTATTTATCATGTATTAGGTAGTACAGTTGTGCTTACATTGTACGTCGAGTAGACCTACTGTGTTTACCTAGCTATTAGCGGTGTCTCTCTCTGTGATCCCGGTGCCTGTCCCGTTCTCGCAGCCGCTCTCTGTCTCGCTCCCCACTTGAGGAACGCTCTCTGTGTCGTCGTGACATCCCAGCAGACTCCCAACCCTGGCTGTAGAAGTCCTCTCGGTCCCTGTCCCTTTCCCTGTCCCGCTCACGATCTCGCTCCCTGTCACGGTCTCTCTCCCTCTCTCTGGAACGATGTCTTTTCCTGTAGGTAGAAAGAGAGAGAAAGAGAATAAGACCACTGGCTAGTTAAACATTCTGTATTCTGCAGAATACACTTGTATCATGAAAAACAATCCACTGGTAGTACTTTAGGCTAGTTTCCCAAGCCCAGTCCTAGACTTAAAAAGTAATTTTTAAAGATTTTAAAGGCTGATAGGAGCACCAAGTACTGTTGGTATTGTTATGTTTTAGAGGAGCATTTCCACTCTTTCCCATGCAAGTCAGTTTCTTTGTTGTTTGCTCTCAACACTAGTGCATGGTGCTGATAGGGATATCCAAGCTGTGGAGGCCAAAGGAGGGAATCAGACTGCGTGACATAATCCCATATTCAAATGCAATACCAGGGCTCCACTGTTAGTTTTCAGGAAAGTTTAAACGCTACATTACAGGTGTACTCGTAAATAACTCACGATGCTGATACCAAGTACGAATGTTTACCATGCTGTATTTGCCCGATACAAGTAGCATCAGTGCATCTCTATTTAAAATGTCAAGAGATTTTAGCTTTAGACTAGGCTTAATGTTTGTGAGCCTGGTCCAACATGTCATAAAATCACATGACCCTAAATGCATGGGTCCAGTGCTGACCTGGTGCCAAAGTTTGCTTGAATGGAGACAAGGCAGTCTTTAAGTGAGGTGACCAGGGTTTGACATCGCTCATCTCCGAACACTCTGGACTGTTTAATGACAGCAATGGCCGTTAGAAGTGTTTCCATGGCCACACGCAGGTCTCCTGTGAGGGCAACACAACAGTCAGCAACAGGACGACCCAATAGCAGTCAAGGATGAATAATGGCCGGCATAGGCTAAATACATAGATATGCTATATTGTATGATATTGACTCAATGAAACAAGCCTGTTCTGTGAAAATCAATAGTTCATAAAATATGAGTTCACAAAAGACTACTAGCATGCACAGTGCAGTGACGGGGGAACCAAGGGGTTTTCACATTATGCTGTTTCCGTATTATGTATTGCTATGCCATATAAATTGCCATCTCTAAGTGTCTGTGTTCATGGTACTGTAGGTTACCCTTTGACTCTGACGTAGTGTCAGTCTCACCTGCAGTTGCCCCAGACACAGCCTTGGTGATGGCACTGCTGGCTATGGCTCTATTCCTGTTCATCAGCTCCTCAAACTCCCCATCTGGAACCAGGGGTGTAGGGGCATCACTGTCCCGGCTGCAACACAGCAAAGAGACTAATAGTTACCCACACATGACATAAAAAATGCAGACCCGCTGAAGTATAAACCAGGCTTTACTTGGTAAGCGAAATACAATTTAATCCATAACCTTTTCCATTAAAGTTGTGGTAGAATTGTAGCAAGACGTACATACATTTAACATCAGTGGCAGTGCATTAGTGCTTTGAACAGCAAAACACAGAACCAATTGTAGCAATGTAATTTCAATTTGACATTAGTAACAAATTCCAAATACCCCCAAAGTCACTGAACCCCTGTATATCGCCAAATACAGAAAACACCCACAAGTAGTTTACTAAGAAAGAAGGTGTGTGAGCTCACTTGAGTCGGCTGTAGGCCGAGGTTGTGCTGTAGCTGTCGTGTGCCGGAGGAAAGAAGGCTGGGTTCAGATGGAGGCTGGAGGGGGGCGGCTGACTGTGCAGGTGGAGGGGTGGTGGGGGGAACAGGTGGGGCATGCTGGGAGGTGGGATGTGTGGTGGGAGGAGGGGAAAGAGTGGAGGAGGCCGGCTGAAGAAGGGAACAGACAGCGGAGGGGGCCTGTTGGGGAGGTGGTGTGGGGGAGGAGGTATGTGAGGGATGGAGTTGGACTCAAGAGACGGCGCGGAGGGATGTTTATCTGTCGAATCCGTAGACTCCTTCGAGTTAGCCCGCTGGGGGACACCTGTGGATACACGCATACTTTCATTAAAAAGAGCATCAGCTACCGGCATTCCACATCGGGGTCAAAACTGTTTTACATACTACTGGGTTGACATTGCAAGTGGAGGTTTACGTTTGTTGGCCATGGCCTCGAACACAGCAAGATTCTGTCGAGTTGCAAAGCGACAGTCCACCTTCTCCCCATTCATTTGACAGTAGGGTAGCGCCTCCAGCAATTTCTGCAATGACTCTTCTGTGGCCACAACAACCTCAGCATATCTATGGCACCGAAAAGGTGAAAGTGAAATGAGGGATACTAAAAACACTATGGGAGGGGATCAGAATAGGGATTTTCTATCTCACCCTCTAGACTGGCCATTGGCTCTGTTCTCTGCAAATTTGATCTCCACAATGTCCTTGACCCCCAGAGTCTGGGCCATGGTAGTCAAATCTGTATCTGAGGTCCACTGAGGAGACAGGAGGAGAAAATAGGGAATGAGGATGGCAAGGTTGTTAGAAGATTGGTCTGAGTAAGTTATTGAGAGGAAGGAGTCGGTAATTGCCTTCTACAATGGGCTAACTTACTGATTTGAGTGAGCTTAGGTGTGTGTACATTAACAAGCTACACTTACCCATGAGAAGTTGCCTACATAGACTGCCAGTCTTTTGGTTGGTGCAGCACTGCGAGTGTTCAGTATTGATGTTGCGCTAACCTCCTCCTTCGTTGGCCTGTCGTCTTTCTTGGAAGGGATGGTCTCATTAGGAAGTCTCTCCCTACTCACAGAACCCGTGAGGACGTCATCATAGAGATCATTCATCTCATCCTACGGAAAAAATGATTATTAGAATTATATTATCATGGGTTAGCCTATTTAGAAACGATATCCTTGTTAGTTTATGGCAGTACACCTTAAGGTTAGTGTCAACATTTGAAGTCGCGTTGCACGTTAGTATGGCTTCCTCCAGAACCTGACCGCACTGTGGTGCCCGGGGTTTTAACTCGGGTCCTCAACGAACGCAACGGCCACCTCAATAAACACCGCTTTACCCAGCTACGCAAACCGAAATGCTAGCATTTTGATGGCACGGGAGGGCGGTATTAGACTAAAGTGTGAGTTTAACCAATTATACAACTATTTGGATTCCTCAGGGTGCAACGCTTTAAATCGGGATGTTAAAGCTAGTACTATGCTTTGGTACATTATCAAGTCCTACAGTACCCTAGAACAATGCAAATCCATCTTACCTCTCCGTTGTGGTTGAAATGGTCATCGTAGATATCTAGGTCTTGGGTGTTCCCATCGGCTGAGGTACCTGTACCCGCCATCCCCAAAACCTGCACGGCACTGTAGCCACCGTTCTTCACGTTACGTTACTAGCTAGCTTAACGGTTCGGCAAACGTCTTATACTCAAATAAGAACAGTTGAAACGTGCACCGGTACTGGTATCTACGAAAACGAGTACAGCTTCATATTAGCCAGCACTTTTGAGTTATATGACAGGTGGCTAGCTGACAACACTTATGTTTAGATTAAGCGGTACTCTAGCGTCCCCCTTCCTCCACCACAGCTAACTAGTTAGCTAAGCGGTAGGAGTAGACGTGGACGAAACTTAACGGAGGTAAACAAACACCAGTGACAACATAAAATTATGTACTTTTACAATGAATATGTGACACAGATATACGAGTTCTCACATGCAAAAAGACAACCTTCTGAGAATACGAGACAGACTGGCTAGTTAGCTAGCCAGCTAATAAACACACAGCTAGTTAGCTAAGATGCCCAAAGTGGGGTTGACTGTATCGTTGAAATACAACCGACGAGAAACACTATCCAGCACTACTAGCTCTAGCTAGTGTTCTATTATTCAAGTTAGCAATACATTATCTTCGGCAATTTCATCTCCCGTTATTGAAAAATTAAATGTAAATACATAAATACACTCAACAAATACAACCAAATACACATATTAACTGTTTCACTGAACAGAAGAAAACATTATTGTTAGTCAATAACTAGCTAACTCTATGCTACCTCACTGACTCTTGACCTCATCAAAATGGCGTCTACGTGTACCCATCACGTTCCTGTGTTGCCATGTTATGTGACTGCACAGTAAACAGTTGTGTAAATGACATCTAATCATAGGGCATTTGTTTCTGGACACTAAACGGTCCAGTGGGTAGAAAGAAAATATACAATGTTGTCTGCAGTTGTTGCGAAAAGAGTGAGTGTGAATCGTTATATTTGAAATACTATTGATCTAGTTAACTGACGTTGACCTACACATAGCTAACTTCATGCGGTGCATTTCCAGTTTCCTTAGCATTTACGTTAGCCTACCAGCAGCTAGCTCCGAAGGACTTTATGAAACGACTATCTAGCTTGCGGATTTAAGCAAGTAAATGTTTCAGCTGTCAATAATTACTATGTTTGATCTGTGCCTATTTTCTGTTTCACGTTACAGTATTCAAAATGTTGTGTAGGATTTCAAACACATGTCAATACCATGGAAAACATGAGGGTAGCATCAGAAGGACCACCATTTAGTGTGGATAACGTTGTTGTTTATTGTTGCTATTATGACATAGCTGTGTTTCTTTCTCCTGGGCCAGTTGGTCAGTGGGGTGTGCCATGCGTCATGGCGACCAGTAGTGACAGGCCTAATGTCAGCACGGGCATACCGTGGAGAGGCACCTGAGGATTCGAAAGGTGACCTAATTGAGATCCCTCTGCCCCCCTGGACAGAGAAGGTCGGAGAGACTGTTGACATCAAGAGGAGACGACTGTTGTATGAGAGTCGCAAGAGGGGAATGCTGGAGAACTGCATATTGCTCAGGTTAAAGAGACTATAAACATATTTTTTTAAAGAAATTAGTTGCGTATTTCTTAAAGAGTCTGATGATAGTTTACCTGTATCAACTCAGAATAAATGCTAAATCTCTCTTCTACCCCTTCATCCTTCTATCTATAGTCTTTTTTCCAAGCAGTACTTGAACACCATGAGTGAGACTCAGCTGCAACAATATGACAGACTGATTAATGAGCCCAGCAACGACTGGGACATCTACTACTGGGCTACAGGTGAGGAGAATTGTGTTTATTCAAGGTGAGCTAACGTATGTTTATGCATTAGACATGTGAATTGCATCTTGTTGAATATGAAGTCTCTCTAAATGTGTTTTTGAGTTCTAATTCATATCTTCACAGAGGCCCATCCCACACCTGAGGTGTACGACGGAGAGGTGATGGACATGCTAAAAGAGTTCACTAAGAACCGGGACCAGGAACAGAGGCTGGATGCCCCCAACCTGGAGTATCTGGACAAGAGCAGCCAGTGAGGCCCATTATGCTGGCTCAAATACATAGCAAAAGACTTGTGTTTTAAGTGCATTTGAGTTTTATAATTGGTTATAATGTAAAGTGGTAATCTAACCATGTGCTGACAGATGCATTAATCCAGGTTTGCTGAAAAACTGCAACCAGGTCTGCTGGTCGATCTATCCATCTGTCTGTGATATATTTTCTTCTTTCTCTGGTCCAAACTGCTGTGTGGGGCTAGGTTTAAGCAAACCCCTAGCATATAACTTCAGTGAAGAAACATCATTGACTCAGATTAGGTAGTTTGTTAGTCAAGATTAGGAATCTGAAAGAATTTAAACAAGCCACTGAACTTCTAAAGAAGAAAAAACAATAATTAATTGAATCCAGATTTTTGGGGTTCGACCGATACCGAATCCAAGATTCGGCCGAATACCGAATCCTACTCATCAGTCCATTAACACATTAAAGAAGTAGGCCTAAACAACGTCCACAGCAGTGTATTTTTCATTTTTATTACTGTAAAAAATAAGAGAATAGGCAAGGAAGACAAGTGGGAAGACAAGTGGGAACAACTATTGACTATTACGCCTACCATATACCTATGTTTACCCTATCTCAAGATCCAATCAATATCCAAAATATTAGCCTTTTAGATTTCTTGAATTTCTTTTGGATGTTTAATACGCAAATGTTTTGACAGCGGAGATGTTGTGTATTGTTTAGGGTCCTTACCACCACGAGACAAATCGGGACTACACATTGAACATGTAGCATAAAACAGAGCCCCTTGTATGATGGATCTTTTTTGTGAATGTATGCAGTTAATGCACCGCTTGTTGGTTGTAATGTAATAAATATGCATGCCATACAATATTTATGTAGGCTACTCTACCAGTATGTCCTTTTTGTATATGGCTGTTAATTACTTGACAACATGTTAATAGACAGTTAGGAATATGACTCACACTTCCGTTGAGGCTGCATAACTATGTTACATAAAGTATAATGTACTCATAGCACCTTTAACCTGAATTAGACCGATAGCTATATATCTACTACCTATAGACCAATTTCATGTTTGTAAACATTCAGGATGCGCGCGCAGCTAGGTTGCAGAAAACCGGGAAAGGATAGCATTTACAATGGCAAAAGGACCACACGGATACTACAAATAGTTAGATTTAAAAGACCAAAAAGTCAGAGGAGGACAGCCTAGAGAGAGAAAAAGCGATTCTTGATCTGTCGCATCAGAATTTTGATTTGGGTCACGAAAGTCTTGACATTTGAGTGAGAATGTCGCCCGGTACAGACAGCATAGTGGAGCGGCAGCCATGTCTTCGCGTCATGTCACAAAGTTCATAATTTTACAGTCAATTCGACATCTAAAAAGTCGAGCAGGGCAGCTTTCAAGAGATATGGGAATTCTGCTTTTAGCCAGCCAATTTGAGTGTGAGACTGCGTCCCCATTAGCCTCAGTCAGACTCGTCGCTCACTGGCAGTGTGCACAATGTTGTATTTCACTCAAGAAACGTCAGAGAGGACTGCCTAACGTAGATACGAGCCTGCTGAAGATAGCCAGCATATTGGATTTCTTTAACCGAGCCTGTTTCATTACTCATTTTCCTGAGAAAGCGACCTCCGTTAGCCAGGCTAGTTTTGCCCGATCACTTGGTCAGGCTATTTAAAGCTATGGGGGTCAAGTGACTTTTGTGCATTGACAAGTGAAATGTAAATGTACTCGTCCAAAGGACAAGTGCCTCAAACAGTTAATGTCAAGCCCTGTAATCCAGTGAACAGAGATATGATGACCTGATCGACACTCCAAGTGTATTATACAGGGGAGAAGTTCGTTAACCCACATGCGCAATTGAGCCAGCTTGACAGTCGTGTGACGTAGGTTTGAAAGTGGTCTATTCCAGAGCCATAGAAAAAGAGAGTTGCGACCAAGCCCCCACCCCTCGCCCCTTGGGTTGAAGCAACGGCCCCGGTGGATGTAGGTGGTATTGCATCTTCGACTTGACTTCCGTGTCTTCCGGTCGTTTTTAATCTATTAACTCCAGTCAACATTTACAAAACTATCTCCCCCAATAATTTTTGTTCGATACTCGAACCTGGCTCACACTACTAGGTTTTTCATAGAATAATTTTTCCAGATTTTTGCTATGTTTGAAACCAATCCGAAATAGGTAAACTAGCACCCCATTTATTTGCTTACGTCAAGAAAAGTTGCCTCGAAACGTGTTCGCGGATACTAACAGGGGACGAGCACACAAGGGAACATCAGAAAGTGCTGATTTACCTGAGCTGAATGAGAACAAGGAGAAAGGACTTGGTAATCTAAAATTGCCTGCCTTAATTGTAGCACGTTTTACAAATGCTTGCACATATACATGACGGTTGTTTGTAGAGTTTATTTCCGTTATTTTAAAGCATATTTAACCATTTTGTAGGCTAATGAACGCGATTATTCTCATTGCATGACAAAGTAGGCTAATTATAGCCTAATATAATTCGTTATAATATCGTGGCATAACATGTTATTCTGGAGCAAAGACGAAGATGAATAAATCATGTCTGATAACGACAATATTGTTATGGTCGTTATATTGTTAGAACTTTATGTTAGTTAACACTACAACGATGGCATTAACAATAAGCTAGTAATAGTAAGCGTGCACTCATCGTCATTATAATAGTAGCCTAACATAGGTATAGCCTGTGGGCTTAATTTAGCTTGCTTTGCCGAGCTAGAACAACGACGGAGCCAGATATTCAAGCTTGCAGTTTCTTTAATCCAACACAATACTTAGCAGTCAAACTAAAAACACGGAGCAAAAAGAACAACGTATAGGCATTGCACGTATAATATTACAGTATTGATTTTCGTAAGTTCACATGTAGGCTATCTGCTTCTTGATCGGACTTGTACCACATTCTGACAGTTTTCTTCAATGCCTTAGCTCCAGCTCACAAGCTCGCGACTGGTTGTCGCAAAGTATGACGCTAGTTGCAAGCGTGCACGAGTCCCGGAGCCAGCTCGGAGCTAGGAAAAAAGTGAGCCCGTTTAAAGCATAGAGGTATTATTAAGTAGAGAGAGCCAACATTGTCTTCCAAGATGGCGTCCCCATTCATTTCTATGAAAAGTGCTCAGTGGCGCAGTGAGGCAAGCTAGAGCGCGAAACGGACAGCGCCATCTTTCTACTTCCGTGTCTTCCGGTCTAAACTAGGAAAAAAGTGAGCCCATAGCTTTTAACGGGCTCACTTTTTTCCTAGCTCCAAGCTGGCTCCGAGACTCGTGCACGCTTGCAAATAGCTGTACACGTCATACTTTGCGACAACCAGTCGCGAGCTTGTGAGCTGGAGCTAAGGCATTGCAGAAAACTGTCAGAATGTGGTACAAGTCCGATCAAGAAGCAGATACATGTGAACTTACGAAAACCAATACTGTAATATTATACGTGCAATGCCTATACGTTGTTCTTTTTGCTCCGTGTTTTTAGTTTGACTGCTAAGTATTGTGTTGGATTAAAGAAACTGCAAGCTTCAATATTTTGCTCCGTCGTTGTTCTAGCTCGGCAAAGCAAGCTAAATTAAGCCTACAGGCTATACCTATGTTACTATTATAATGATGATGAGTGTTGCTTACTATTACTATCTTATTGTTAATGCCATCGTTGTAGTGTTAACTGACATAAAGTTCTAACAATATAACGACCATAACAATATTGTCGTTATCAGACATGATTTATTCATCTTCGTCTTTGCTCCAGAATAACATGTAATGCCACGATATTATAACGAATTATATTAGGCTATAATTAGCCTACTTTGTCATGCAATGAGAATAATCGCGTTCATTAGCCTACAAAATGGTTAAATATGCTTTAAAATAACGGAAATAAACTCTACAAACAACCGTCATGTATATGTGCAAGCATTTGTAAAACGTGCTACAATTAAGGCAGGCAATTTTAGATTACCAAGTCCTTTCTCCTTGTTCTCATTCAGCTCAGGTAAATCAGCACTTTATGATGTTCCCTTGTGTGCTCGTCCCCTGTTAGTATCCGCGAACACGTTTCGAGGCAACTTTTCTTGACGTAAGCAAATAAATGGGGTGCTAGTTTACCTATTTCGGATTGGTTTCAAACATAGCAAAAATCTGGAAAAATTATTCTATGAAAAACCTAGTAGTGTGAGCCAGGTTCGAGTATCGAACAAAAATTATTGGGGGAGATAGTTTTGTAAATGTTGACTGGAGTTAATAGATTAAAAACGACCGGAAGACACGGAAGTCAAGTCGAAGATGCAATACCACCTACATCCACCGGGGCCGTTGCTTCAACCCAAGGGGCGAGGGGTGGGGGCTTGGGGGGTTATTCCTCGTGGGGGCTTGCATCAAGCAAGAAAAGTTGCCTCGAAACGTGTTCGCGGATACTAACAGGGGACGAGCACACAAGGGAACATCAGAAAGTCGCTGATTTACCCGAGCTGAATGAGAACAAGGAGAAAAGACTTGGTAATCTAAAATTGCCTGCCTTAATTGTAGCACGTTTTACAAATGCTTGCACATATACATGACGGTTGTTTGTAGAGTTTATTTCCGTTATTTTAAAGCATATTTAACCATTTTGTAGGCTAATGAACGCGATTATTCTCATTGCATGACAAAGTAGGCTAATTATAGCCTAATATAATTAGTTATAATATCGTGGCATGTTACGGCGTCATTGTAGATAACATGTTATTCTGGAGCAAAGACGAAGATTAATAAATCATGTCTGATAACGACAATATTGTTATGGTCGTTATATTGTTAGAACTTTATGTCAGTTAACACTACAACGATGGCATTAACAATAAGATAGTAATAGTAAGCAACACTCATCATCATTATAATAGTAACATAGGTATAGCCTATAGGCTTAATTTAGCTTGCTTTGCCGAGCTAGAACAACGACGGAGCCAAATATTCAAGCTTGCAGTTTCTTTAATCCAACACAATACTTAGCAGTCAAACTAAAAACACGGAGCAAAAAGAACAACGTATAGGCATTGCACGTATAATATTACAGTATTGGTTTTCGTAAGTTCACATGTATCTGCTTCTTGATCGGACTTGTACCACATTCTGACAGTTTTCTGCAATGCCTTAGCTCCAGCTCACAAACTCGCGACTGGTTGTCGCAAAGTATGACGTGTACAGCTATTTGCAAGCGTGCACGAGTCTCGGAGCCAGCTTGGAGCTAGGAAAAAAGTGAGCCCGTTAAAAGCTATGGGCTCACTTTTTTCCTAGTTTAGACCGGAAGACACGGAAGTAGAAAGATGGCGCTGTCCGTTTCGCGCTCTAGCTTGCTTCACTGCGCCACTGAGCACTTTTCATAGAAATGAATGGGGACGCCATCTTGGAAGACGATGTTGGCTCTCTCTACTTAATAATACCTCTATGGCTTGCATCAGACACGCTTTACTTCCGCATTCCTCGATAACAATGGGAGTCTATGGAAGTGTCGCAACTCTCTTTTTCTATGGCTCTGCTGCGAACGATAGACACGTGACTTGAAGCGCTGTGGCTGGAGGAGAGCGTGATGGAGAAACGGTTAAGCGGGAGTGCTAAAAGAAAATTGAAAAGAAAAAAAGAATTGAAGTTAGTCGACAATTTAAAACATGTAACAAAAATAGCGAATTATTTCACTTAAAATCAGTGCCCTCTGAGAAAAGGTGCAGATGGAAACGCTGAAATCCCTCCTTCACCTGTGGCTGTGGAAAAGCAGCTAACGTTAACGTTAGCTAGTGCTAGCACGAGCAGTCAGGCTACCACCAGCCAACTGAGCCAAGAGCAAAAGGACGACGAGGATGAACAGCCTCCACATCATCACAACGAACATGATGCAAGCCCGACTGAAAGAGCTGAGACCACAGGTAGCTTCAGCCCCCGCAGCACCTTCACACTCCCGTCAGATCCGGCATTTTGGGGACCCCTGACAGAGACGCTGAGGGAGGAGGCCATCCACAGAGGACCAGCTGCCTTCCACAACCGGGCTAGCAGGTACCCAGCATCAGTGAGGGAGTCTGGGCTTGGGTGTCGAACCCGCTCTCTCACAAATGACCTATTTAATTGTCGTCTTCAAAACAACGAAGTCGTCCCGAGGGAATGGCTGCTTTATTCACCATCTACTGGCTCTGTTTACTGTCATGCCTGCAAACTCCTGTCACCCCAAACCCAACAACATGCCTTCACCAGTGGATTTAGCGATTGGAAACACTCTGAGAGGATCGGGGACCATGAAAAAAGTTTGGAACATAGACGGAATATGTTGTCTCTAATACAGAGATCCGAAGTCGTTTGCCGAGTGGATGCTGCACTTGTCCGACAATGTGAGGCAGAACAACGGTACTGGACAGAGGTACTGAGGCGTGTGGTTACTGTCATCAAGTTTTTGGCAGCTAGGGGGCTAGCTTTCAGAGGCGACAACGAACTGTTGGGCTCAGTGCATAATGGAAATTATCTTTGGGACATTAGAGGTCATTGCACATTTCGACCCATTTTTGAAAGAACACCTTGTAAAGCATGGCAACAAGGGGAAAGGTAATCCCTCATACATCTCTTCCACTTTGTGTTATGAATTTATTGCATTAATGGGTGACAAAACAAAGCAAGTCATTGCAGATGAAATTAAGCAGGCGAAATATTTCTCTGTTATCGTCGATTCCACCCCAGATCTTTCGCATGTGGATCAGCTGACATTTGTATTCCGATTCGTTAATGCAAGTGGGAAAGTAGTTGAAAGGTTCATAGGATTTGAGCCCATCCACAGCCACACAGGCCTTAGTTTAGCGGAATCTGTCATTAGCATGGTGCGAAACCTTGGCCTGGACTTGGCGAACTGTCGTGGTCCAAGTTATGATAATGCTAGCAACATGTCTGGCAAGTATAACGGACTCCAAGCTCAGTTGAAAAAAGTAAACCCACTAATCCACTATACACCGTGTGCCGCCCACTCATTAAACCGTGTTGGTGTTAATACCATTGAAGACTGTAGTGCAGATGTCATCTCTTTTTTTGAACTTCTACAGTCTCTTTATACATTTTGCAGTGCTTCAACTTATCGCTGGAATACAGTTTTCAAAAACAGCGACTTTAGCATTAGCCATACATTAAAATCCCTCTGTGGTACGAGGTGGAACTGTAGAGCAGACTCAACGAAAGCTCTATGCAAAAATTACAGGGAAATTCGAGATTGATTTGCCAAAATAGCCTCGGACAGTGACGAAAAAGAACGATGCAAACGTGAGGCTTCTGCGCTGGTTGCGAAACTTGATACACTTGAAAGTGTTATGATGACCATGGTGTGGGACAGAATACTAGGCAGATTTAAAGCAACCAGTGACAAAATTCAAACAAGAGACATAGATTTAGCAACTGCTGTGCGGCTTTTACAGTCACTGCTCTCCTATGTTGGCAAGTTACGAGACCAGTTTGCAGAGCTGGAAGAATCAGCACGATCTGTCAGTGCTACACAGGACTATCAGTATGACATTTCACGTAGGAGAAAAAGAAAGAGATTTTCTGACGAGAGTGACAACGATGAGGTCGTCTTTACTAATGGCAGTCTAAAATTCAAAGTGGAAACATTATGTGATTATTGACAAACTCACTTCTTGCCTATCAAAACGGATCTGTACCTACACAGATGTGTGTGAGCTCTTTGGCGTTTTATTTGACAGGGACTATGATGAGCGTGATGTGCGCAAACGAGCTGCTAGGCTGACATCCACGTATCCTACAGACCTAGATGCGTCCCTAGCAGACGAGCTCATGCAGTTCACACACTTTGTGTCGAGTGAGACTTCCCCTGTAAAAATGTTGCAGATTCTTGAAACAAATGGCCTTAAAACAACATTCCCAAATATATATGTTGCACTTAAAATGTTTTTAACTCTGCCAGTCTCAAATTGTGAGGGTGAGAGGTTGTTTTCTGTTTTAAAACGAGTAAAAAATGCAAGAACCACTATGACACAGGCAAGACTTTCTGCTCTTTCTTTACTGTCCATAGAAAATGAAGTTGTTGAGGGAATGGATTTTGAAGATATTGTGCACGAGTTTGCATATTTGAAGTCTAGAAGGAAGGCCACTGAGTAATCTTCGATTGAGAACATAATTAACTGTATGTGTTGATATGAGAAGTTTTAAAAGCTAAGATAGGTCATTAGGCCTAATAATTGAATTGTTTGAATATTGAATATGTGTTTTAATGTGATAAAATAATGAATATGTGTATATGAATTTATATAATATATATGTGTATATTAATCCTAGTGTGTTAATTGTGATACAATAAACATGATCTTGACATGCAACAGTGTAGCCAATGGTATACTTTTACTCAATACACACTAATTGCCTGCTTCATGGCTGGTGATAATTTCACATTTTTAAAATGTTCTCTGGTTTTAAGTTAAGGCTTCCCTAGCTGTCTGCTTTATTTCACTGTTGCAGTCAACAGATAGTTGATTGGCTACATATTGAAACATTCAATAAGTACTCATCAAGCCACCAATTTCTGTGAAAGATTCATTGTAAAAAGTTATGCAAAGTTATGCATCTGTTTTGTCTTTTGAATGCATGCATTTATGCTGAGGCTATTGTACACACATACATCTCCACTGAGCCATGCAGAAGCCTGATAGAATAACATTTAAGGCTATATGATCTTGATGATAGCGACTTTGCGATTGTTTGGCCTTGGGCCTTGAGCTTTGTTGCCCAGGGCACGTAAAATTGTTAATCCGGCCCTGGTCCTGTGCCAACTGCTTCGGGGTTTGCACGGATTGTACGACCGCCATAGAGCAAGTGCATCTGTAGCCGATGTGTATTGGTGAAACGCACTCCTCAGGTATGTAATGAGCCACCCGCGTCACTGAATAGCTAGCATTTCTTTGGCCTAGTTGGTAGTGATGGCGTTTGGGAAGCCAGTGGTGGCGAGTTCGACTCCCGGTGGGAGCAATCTTCTAGTTGGTGGGAGTGCCAGATACCTTTGACGGAACTTGCAAGATTACGTTCGTTACATACCCGTTACACATCCATAAGCAATGTCCAGCAGGCAATACACATTGTTCGATGTACTCACCCAGGAATGATCGCTTTGCTTTACTTCAGTATGAATGTTACATTAGCAGTAGAGCTGAAACGATTCATCGATTGATTCGAGTAATTCGATTACAAAAAAGGATCGATGAATTTTTCTTGCCTCGAGTCATCGTTTATTTAATTTTTCAGAAACTGCACAAATCGAGACTCAAGACATGAAGACATGTCATACAGTAGCTGACCGTCACGAACAGCCAAACCGGGGCTGGGGTAGCTTGCTACTGTAGCTAACGCTAAATGTTTGTTGCAGATGGCGTTAATCCAAGGAACAAACGCTTCGTAACTGGAACGTTTTTACTTTTAATTGACGATATTGAACACATATGTTAAGTAACTTGTCTTTACTCTAAATATCTTCTCCGTTTTCAATTTGAAGCAGTATCTAGCTTATTGTAGGAAATCTCCCATTCCATTCTCTCGCTAGCTTCGCTTCGGCTAAAGTCAGATGGATGACGATGCATGCATTATTCACGCCTACGGTTTTAATACCGACTGTACAAATACCACTTTGACACACTTGCTAGAAATGATCCGCGGGTAAATGTAGCATGATCTTATACCCACAATACTGTAGCTTTTTGCAGCAGCAGCTTTTAAATCTGAGTTCGAGTAGCTTTTGTAGTCGCAAAACAAAGTCACGTAATGTGACGAGATTCAATTAAAAAGTATAACAAACTCACCAGGGACAACGGCAACATCGGCAACCTTGCACCATGGATTATGATTTGTATGTCATCTTTAAATTCAGTGTCTGAACAGGACTGGGTGTGAAGGCACACATGATTAGTTTCTCCTCCACCTCGAACGTGAAACCTAGATTCTAGGTTATAAATGTTGCCAAAGACCAACGGTTGCTACGTTACAAGTAACCAATCCGATTGGCCAACGCTCTTCACTGTTCCACTGTCCTTCCACAAGTACTTTCCAGTTTTGAAAAGATTTCCAGCAACTACATTTCTGCAAGTTTTTCCCTTTTCTCAACTTATTTAGCATCTTTAGGTGAGTTCATTTTACAAGGATTGAAAACAAATTCAAAAACAGGATTCATCTCCCATCTTTGTCGAAACAAATTGGTTGTTCATTATTAATTGACATGTGTTATTTTCTCATGTTTATTTATAATTACTTTTCAATTGAGCAATGTATGTTTTATCCGATTACTCGATTAATCGATGGAATAATCGGTAGAATAATCGATTACTAAAATATTCGATAGCTGCAGCCCTAATTAGCAGTCGGTTCCCTGAACCACTCACCCTCTATGACTGACCCTACTAAATGGCTCTTTCTCTTCCCTATCTGAGGCAGAGATGTCTGACCTCATTCTCTCTCATCGCCCCACCTCCTGTCCCCTTGATCCAGTCCCCTCCCCTCTCTTTCAAACCCTCCATCATAACTTTTCTTCTCCATGTCCTCAACTCTTCTCTTACTTCCGGCACTTTCCCCTCTGCCTCCCTACTCGCGACTTGCGTTAGCGACGTTGATGGAACACCCCCCCCCCGCACAGTAGTGGATGTTTGTGAATTTGTCAGTGTCAGGCTGTATCACCATTGCAGACGGTATTTGGCTATAGCCATAAACACACATTCTGTACCTTCTCTCTCCATACCAGAACATTAATGTGAGTTGACAATATAGAAAGTTCCTTGCCTGAGCTACAGATAAGATCATATTCTATTATTAGATGTCTATAGGCAGTATGTGTGTGTATGTGGGCCTTTAAATAGCCTAGTGTGATGTCAGTAGACTTCCCTCTGCGTGTCTATGCCACCATCTGCCTCAATATAGAGATGGCTGGACACATGGATTGAGATTTCCTTCGTGACTGGACACTTGTTTATCTTGTCAGTCAGTCAGTAACATTCCAACCTGCCTGTGCCACCTATGTCCAGCCCTACAATATTACTTTCCCTTTCCAGGACCTAAATACAGACTTGGATTTTGTTCATACTGTATATACAAATCTGAGAAACTTAAATGACTTTTGTGACAAAGTGACAGCCACTCTGCTCACATCTTAGAGTCTTAACTGAGGTTTGTTTCAACCAATGAAATTATTCACCTGTGAATCCCACATGCATGCACACTCTTCATGTTTTCCTTGTTGAAGCTTGTTTGGAGTGTGGATTTGTTGTTCGCCCACGCTCGCCCACTCTGCCTATCTTCAGACCTCCCTGTTCCTGCACCGTCTCTGTGTCGTGACAGCTATAGTGCAATGAACATTTTATTCTCAGCCCTGCTGTGGTGCCGACACCATCCTCAGCTTCCCTGGAATTTCCTGGAAACTCTCTCTCTCTCTCCTCTTTTTACTTTATGTGCCCAGGATATTTAGAGTAAACAAACCATGCCATGTAAAACTGCATCCATGCCCTACTTGAAGTAGCATTTAATCAAAGTCTGTCTGGTGTTTACAGTTGCATGTACTGGCAGATTGTAGTTACATCACACCAACACTTTAGATGTCAGTTTGACTTGAGGTGGTGCTATGTAAGGTACAATGGCCCTTACACCATGCTTCTACAACAACATGTAGTGAGACCAAATTGTTGCAGTCATCAAGAAAACATGTTAAAAAAGATATTTGCATTGTAAAACGCAACAACAAATTCAGAGGTTTCTTATTTTTATATACACACTTATATGTCTATATACATTGTACAGCTTTAAAAAAAAAGGTTGATATACAACATTGTGCATGCCCACTGAAGAGTGTGTGGGTAAAGAGAGAACAGAGCAGGGAAGAAAGAGCAGAGGTATGTCAAGAACAGACAGATAATGACATCCTTAAATAACAGGTTTTAAATGCACACTTTCAACTCCAGCACAAACGTCCTGCAGAATAAGTCGTTCTGTTGGCAAAGTACATTCACCAATGATACAGATTAAATCTGGTCAAGGACTAAAATGCCCTTACGAACAGAGAATCTCAGTTCTCTTTTCATCAAAAACTAGGTTTATACTGTGTCTTGTAAATCAACTCCTGTATACCGGGGTCTATTATAGACTGTTAAGTAATGATAGGATCCACAAGGGTTCTTATAAATCAACACGCATCATACTTGGCCTGAACTTCAGTCGAGGTAAACTTCTGTGTTCTCCAGATTGTTCCGTTAAATGTGCTATTCTGGCTTTTTTACAGATTCAAAAAGACCTTTTGGAATGTGTAAAAATTATGTCCAGGAGACATGTAAACACAATGTGTGACTGTGCATGTGTCTGTTATTTTAATCGCAGGTCAAGGTGGGGTTGGGGAGGATGGGTGTGTGTGTGCGCGTGGGGGGTGATGGTCTGTCTTACCTTCTCTCTCCCATACTTGGTAGGCAAGAGCATATGGAGGCAAGGGGCAGGGAGGGACAGAGAGAGAGGATGAGGGGCAGCGTGGCGTGGGGTGTGTAAGGCATGTACAGAACACATTGTGCCAAATGGCCCAGTAGGGTATTGGAGTAATGTCAGCTCTGACGTGTAGAAACCTCCAAGAGGATGCAGCCTCATAGGCAGACCATATGAAATGATAACAGAACACAGTCAGACATTGAGAAGTATTGTTGAGGTGTGCCTGATTTATAGCACGGTTCATACCGACTTTAACTATGTTCTCATTGAACTTGGACAAATAGAATCAACTGCATGGTGTTGAAGCCAGGTCTAGCTCTGATATAGCAGATATAGTGTTCACAGTCTCATTGAATGTGTCAGGGCCAGAAAAGGATTTGTATTCTTGTTTAAGCATCCCTATGATTTCTAATCTCTCCCTACCTCCCTCTCTTAATTTCCTTCTCTCTTTAATCAAGACCGATATGGCTCCTCCCCAGCCAACCCACACGCCCAACAGATAGAAAGTAGATTAACACCATTGTTTTACAATGTCCCATTTCAACATCCCTTTCATAAACAGTCTCAACCTGACCTTTTAGCAACAACGCAAACAAGGTTCACAGCACACAACATTATTCTCTGTACCTCTGTTTAACTGTATACAGAATCAAAACAGCAAAAGTTAAAAAACAAACACATCATTTGTAAGGACACAAAATAAATCTGATTTGAACACACAAACCGGAATTTAAATATCAACACACACACAATCCCACAAACTAACAGTCAGAGGTTTACACACTTGACACAGTGCAAACACACACTCACACAATAGGTTACATCCAGTCGACGCAAACCAAAAAGTAGTTGTGAATGAAAATGTCAATTTTCATTTTTAGTTATTAGTTTTTTGTTTTTTAGTTATTCTTACTCAGATTGTTTTTCTGACCATAATTCTTTTCACAAAACAAAGAGTGATGATTGAAACAGGGGGATATTCCAGAAAGCTGGTTTAGTGAAAACCCTTGAGTTGGATAGCCTAACCCTGAAATAAGGCTCACTCTGGGTTTTCCGTTTCAGAAAGAGAGGTAACGTAAACTTTTGGTCAGTGTCCATGGTAACTGACTCTGTGAACCTAACCAGGGGGGTGTTCCATCAACGTCGCTAACGCAAGTCTCGCTAAGACGAATAAGTCTCACTTGGGTAAACGTCAATTTAGACTTCAGCCTCAAGCCGTTCCACTAACGTTCCGTTACACCAGAGGTCGGCAACCTGCGGCTCGAGAGCCGCATGCGGCTCTTTGGCGCCGCCCTAGTGGCTCCCTGGAGCCTTTTTAAAAATATGAAAATGGAAAAATAAATTTTAATTATTTAAACCGAAATGTTGAAATTAAATATTTATTATACACATTTTTACAGCATTGGATAATACATTTTATAAAACAATTGGGTTCTATCGACTTATTTAGCTGTTTCTGATGGACGAGAGACGAGTTCCATGAGTTGAAATCCTGGACATCCCAACTCTGACTTTTCACAGCTAATTATAAATCACTCCGCGATGAAACATTCGAGTTGATACAAATAAGTAACCATGACAACAAGGACAAGTCAAAGCCTCCATTTACAATTTTGAAAGACTTTAACAAGCTAACTTGTATTTACAACAATGAGTGACTTAACCTATTTGAAAAAAAAATTTCAGAATGTACTGTGTCAGTGTCACGTAACCGCTCATCTCACATCCCATTCGGTATTTACCTCGCTAGTCAATCTACTTCGACAGGTTGCGGCCAACACGACAGTAGTACTACTAGACTAGCAGCAACTCTACACATGGCCGATTATTTTCTTCTTAAAAATAAAAGATTTTATTTGGGGACAATGCTCGAAAGCTGGCTAGTCTTGTTGTTAAACATAGCTCTACTTTCAAATGATAATTAATGTTTGGAGAATATGTCAACTTTGATGCGATCAGCTCACATCCATTTGCTTCCACTCTCTAGACTAGTCTAGTAGGCTACTTTGTTCGTGAAAATCTGGATATTGATTTGGAGACAGTGACATGGCTGGTTAACTAGCAAATCTTCTTGTCAAACATACTGTAAAATTATATTGACTGTTTGTCAACCGTACACAATGTTATTGCCTTTGAATCTTGCTAGCATAACCTTAGCTTTCGGGCTAATAACTAGCTCAGTTGACGTTGACAATGGAACTATTTTTTTTCATTGCGGAGGAACAATGGCGAAATAAACATGTTTTAAATCAATAACTTCGTGTTTACATGTTAATTGGTTGACTATAAATTGTTGTATAAAAGCAATATAGTACTCGTGCGAAGGTAGGTAAGGGTACGAACACCACCCGTGGGAATATCCCTTACCTACCCCAGTCTCACGAGTAGCCTACTATATTGCTTAAATATTATTTCAACGAAGATTTACGTCAAGCACTAGTTTAAGCACTATTGTACAGCAGAGTAGTCACGTGGTGCGTCATTCTCTCCAGAATGCGCTGCAGGAAAAATAAACATTTATTCATGAATCCTAACAAATACTCATTATGTAGGCCTATTTGTAGCCTACTTATCATTTTGATAGTAAGCTAATATAGCTAATATAGACACTTACAGCATGTGTTGCCTTCATTATAAGGCTTAACATTTTTTGCGGCTCCAGACAGATTCGTTTTTGTTTTTTTTGGTCCAATATGGCTCTTTCAACATTTTGGGTTGCCGACCCCTGCGTTACACTAACAGGCAACGCTAATTCAAGCTAGACCTCAATAAGCTTAGACTGTGCAGCCCAGATCAGGCGATCGTCGAAAAGAGGAGTTATGTCGCAAAAAGCAAAGCGTAAACCAGCAGAGTGGTGTTGTTTCAGCAGCGTAAATTGATTTTTTGAGGAGTTCAAATCCCCAAAAAGGGTTGCCGCAATTAACATGACAAGGGAGACAACTTGTCAAACCATTACGACCGTTAAAAAGTGTAAATTGTAGACATACCAAATTACACATATATGCATTCAGTGATTTACTGATAATTAGCGTAATTTGATGAGCTGTTTGAAACCGTTCTGGCAGTAGGCTGGTCTATGGCCGATATTCTCAACAGGAGATTGAGAATATAACCCCCAAAAGAACGTGGCAGCAATTGAAAATTGTAGGATAAAATTCAAAACACTGAAGAAGGCCATGGTTAGGCCTAATTGAACTTGATGTGGGCTAATAATGTTTTTGCCTTCACATCTTGAACACAATTAATAAATTACTTCAAAATAACTTTGCCGCACGCATTTATTAAGATAAAGATAAAAGGGTTGTCAAAGAACGGATACGCCATAAACGATTGTAACTTGTCTCCAGGGCCGGAGTGGGGCCACTTTTCAGCCTGGGAGTTTCAGGCCAAAGACCGGCCCACTATTTTAGTAAACCAAACAGGGCCGGATGCTGCCTGGTTCAACTGGGGGTGCAGTGAACTTTACTGGGGGGATTCATGATTACAGAAAAGGATCGTATTATTTTTTATATTGATACCATTTCTGAGACTGCTTAACAATCCGAGTGTTACGTATCGTTACGGTAGGGCCGCACGGCCCAGCTATCGGTAGCCTACCTGTCAGATAAAACTTTTTGGAAAAGACGGGCTGGACCCATAACCAACTCTATTTGGGAGGGGATAACTCCCATGGTACAACCCATGCACAGGCTGCGGTGTCAGAATGCGGAACGTGTGTAGCCTACTTTAAGAGAAGATACACTAACGTGACAAATGTCAACAACAAAAAAATCCTCGACCAGCCCAGTGAAGCGGCCCACCGGCCCAAAAGTGAAGCGGCCCACCGGGAACTCTCCCGATTCTCCCGATTACCCACCCCGGGCCTGCTTGTCTCGACGCTCTGCTTAGTTTCTAAGGCCTTATTTTATGTAACTTAACCAATGGCTTTTGAAAACAGTTAAAGTGACATTATTTCTTAACTTGTTTATTTAAATTAATATATTTTTTGGAGATGAAGTAAACACGTAAATCGTTCATGTATGCACTTCAAAAAGTATTAATTTACGTTTCCGAACACGGACTTAAGTGTTTTGCGCGCAGGAATTTACTCGACGGAACCTTCTTTTGAGATTCTGTTTCCGCTTGTTTGAAATGATTTGCAACACATTTTAGTTTAGCTTGACTTTTAGCCTGACTTGGTTACGTAGCTTGAACTCAAATCAGCCACCTTAATGGAACGGAACTCTCGCTAAAGTAAGTGAGACTTGGCGAAATAAGTCTTGCTTTTCCTTAATCGACGTTGATGGAACACCCCCCTGCTCGCTAGCAGGTTTTCCATAACAAACTGCATTTCTCAATTCCTACCTATCCCCTCCCACTTTCTGAGGCTGATAGGCTACAGTTGACATACATGGGGTGTCCTTTCCTGGTTCAGCCGACCAATCTCAAACAAAATTAAATTTGCTTCGTTATACATTATAAAACCGCGATTCGATGTGCTTTAATTCAAGGCCGTAGCCATGGAGTCAACATTCGGGGGGACAAAATCAGCTGGGGAGATTTCCTTTCCTTAGGGTTAGGGTTAGGGTTAATGTTTAATGTTTATTTATTACATATTTTATGATAATTTCGGACAGCGTGCGTGGTTGCCTGTCATAGCACATTTATATTTAATTTATATTTTGATATCAATATATTGGGGGGGGACATTTTGACCAGATTTGAATATTGGGGGGATGTGTCCCCCCCCAATATATATTATGATTACGGCCCTGCTTTAATTCCTTGATGAATACCGTAACGTTACCGTTTCCTGTCACACTTTTATTTTAGCAACATTCTCAGTCCTTACATTGCTAATGTTACACACCGTGGACATGCACTCAGAACCGACCAAATGCTTTTTGGCACTGAAATAAAGACAAATAATTGAAATCAAATGTGGTCTTCTTCATTGCCTACAAATAGAAATTCAACAACAAGTATTTATATAGGCTAGCCTCTTGTTCCTACAATTAGGCTGACATTATTCACATGTGACCATGCACCCTCCTGTAACTGGTGACAATCTCCCCCAACATTTAGATTTAACGTTTACATTTAACAGTTCTATAAAATATAATTGTATTATTTTGCATACTGCAGAACATTGCTCTAAATAAGTTATGTCATGTATTTAGAGGAATTTCTCCCTAAATGTTTAAAAAAGTGACCGTTGAAAATTCTGATGCATTTATTTGTGTTAAATGTGCGAAAACTGAGCAGGAATAACGGTTGTGCAACCTTTTACAAATGGCGCCCCATAGTTAGCTAGTTAGCTATTTGTATGAAGTTGGTCAAAATTGCAATACTGTATGATACAAGGGGTGCAGAGACAAATAAATGCAGGCTGGCTGTCTGGCTTGGAGCTTTGTGAACTTCCCTTGCACTGCGATTGCGTTGCCTCAGTATTGTGCGTAATTTGGTTTCACTGCCAACATTCCTTAATGTAAGAGGCAAATGCGCAAACGTAGTTGGTGGCGATATACAACTGTTGTTAGGCTGCTATTCAAGTCAAGTGTATTTTATTGACCTTTTCAATTATATATGGTTGTACATAGTAAAAACGAAACAGAGTTTCAAGTTCAAGTCCTTTAATGTCAGACCAACACAGGGTCAGACTGTGTCTTTCTTCTGTGTAAGATGTAGGCCTACTGCTTTTAACTTGAGTTGAACGCCGTTAAACACGTCCATGATCAGCAAACACTAGCCATGGATCTACTTCAGAAAGGATACTGTTCACAGCTGTATGAGTCAATAGGACATTACCTGAATGACTTGTAGTGATCTGGAGGTTATGCCTTTTCTGATGATTGTATAAACCATGTTAGATTGTTGGCTCTGTGCATTGTTTGGGTCTCCTCTCTCTGTCTTCTGTTTCTGTGTATTTGGTTCTGTTGCAGGATGGCAGGCAGGTAGTATAATCCATACTTGGCGTAGCGGCGTCCGTGATCGTCAGACGCTTGGCGTAGCGGCGTCCGTGATTGTCAGGCGTAGCGACGGTTGTTTGTTGTTTGGATGTGTGAGGGCACTTGTCACCCCCCATATACCAGCGCTGCAGCGACCATGGACGATTACCAACGTTTCCTCTAACGTCATAGAGCGTCGACCAGAACGTTATGGTGTGACGGTGCCTTAACTCAGGGTGTTCGTACTCAATTTAACAAATTCAAATCAGCTTTTCTGGAACCGAAAAGTCAGAGTTTCCCATTTTAGGGCAAACCAATTTAGAGGTTCACAGTCTGTTGAACCCGCTTTCTGGAATACCCCTCTGGTCATGTTAGATTAACCAGGAGCAGGGTAGGCTCTCTCACTCACTCAATCACAATATACATTGTGAGAGATACATATAGCCTATATCTGCACAGAATGAAGCTATCATGAGAAAGCAACAGAGAGAGTTGCCGTTCATTTGATTACGTATTTCCCAGTGAAACCCATAACACACACACACACTCGCAAATTACAGCTTTAAAAAGCAGTTCTTTGCTGCTGTTTTCTGTCTCTGGAAGAACATGTTCTTTTAAATTCTTAAAAATACTAGGTTTTCAAACAAAGCATTGACTTTACTTCTTTGTCCTTGTATAGGGTATATTTTCCAGAAAACAATAACGCCTTTATACAATTCGTCTACGAACCACCGTGTAAATTCTTCTGTAATTTGTATCCTTTTTTTGTTGTTCTAGAAGGTTGTTAGGGGTCACGGCACATTACCCATAGCACGCACAGACAATAAGGGTTCCAGCCAGGGACGAACAACAGTGGTGCCAAAGAGAGAGAAGAGAGAGATAGAGAGAGAGAGCTAGAGCAGAATGTTTAGCTAAATACAGTGTGACAGAGTGATAGATAAAAAATGTTACCCCCCCACTGTCTCCCTGAGTGTAAAAGCAACTGTCTGTACCTCCATTTAATGTAATCTATGAGTATGCAATGTCAATTTGTATCCTCGGCCATAACATCCTCATTTCTTTTTGCACTGAACATAAATGGTTAGAAAAAAAGTATGACATTGCCATTTATGTTATATTAAATACAGTCTGACAAAACCATACAGATGCAGTGTAAAGAGGCTAAATGAGATAGGAGGTATGATAGACAAAAGGAAATGTGTGCAGAATAAGTGTGAAAAGGAAAACGAGCTTCGCTTTTGATCCGTCCAGTTTCATCTTCCTCAGTGTCGGTCTCAGCCTGATACTGTTTTGATGGACAGGGGAGGTTCTAAAAGGGTGAAGGTAAATATTAATGTAGACAACCATCCAGGACACTTTGAGCAGTAAGAAGAGCCAAGGAAGGATTCCTTAATTCACCCAGGACCCTGGTGGAGAAGGTGTGAAGATGGCTACTGTGAGTCCCATAAACCATTTCAGCCCAGTCACCCGGAAGACAATGTCAGCTCACCAGGTCTTGACGCTGGGGTTGGGAGGGGGTACTGCTCAGAGGTTGAAATATGGGGAGGGTGGCGTAACGCCAACCAGCCTGCATAGACTCTGAAGGTGGAAGGGTAGTGTCCAGAGTCCGGGAGACAGGACACAGAGTCTTATTATGGATTCTGGGGATCTGGAATCTGGAGGACAGAGGCTGAGGGTGGTGACTGGGGTCTGGCTTCTAGGGTCTGGTTCTGGGGAGTCTCTCAGGCTTTGAGAGCATGCCACTGGGCAACAGCGGAACGAGGACGACCCATCATGTCTTTCCAATGTTTGACCTCTGCTGGACCACTTTTCCATGACAGGTAAATCTGACAGATTCAGAGGCAGGCAGGAAGAAAGAAAAAGGGTGACAGAAAGAGACATATATTACGACAGATTGATTATGTGAAGATTAGCTGTAATGTCACTTAGATGAATGTTGTGAGTGCTGTCTAAGCAGTGAGAGGTAAGATCAACTCTGCAAGCTTGACTTCTCACTGCTGTCCCCACTCAGCCAGCCAATCACCCTAATTATAATTTAATTCAGGTCTGAAGCTGAACAATGTTTTTTCAGGGAGGAAACATCAGGAAACGGCAACATCCTGAAAAGGGCACGCTGATGACAGTGAAGGAGAGGTTGAGAGCCAGAGACTTGTAATGATACACCAACGCACTGAAGGATGCACTCATTCCCAAACCATCTGGGGGGTATTCCACGTATCGGGTTTAGTGAAAACTCTGAGTTGTTTAACCCTGAAAACAGGCAAACTCCGAGGTTTCCGTTCCAGAAAGAGAGGTAACGAAACCTTTTGGTAAGTTTCCATGGTAACTTACGCCGTGAAACTAACCTGCTCGCTAGGTCCATGCCATACTCTGAGTTTTACCTATCCCCTCCCACTTTCTGAGTTTGATAGCGTTGGCAGACATGGGATGTCGTTTCCTGGTTCAGCCGAGCGATCTCGAACAAAATGTAATTTGCTTAGTTATACCAGAGAATTTCTAATATATCCTTAAACAGGCTCTGGTTATACGCCAGGAGACGATTTTAAGACTGCGATTTGATGTGCTTTAATTCCCTGATGAATGCCTAACTTAACATTACCGTTTCCCGTCACAATCTGTAATTTATTTTAGCAACATTCTCAGCCATCGCTAGTGTTACATGCCGTGGACGTGCACACAGAATTGACCAAAAGCTTTTTGGCACTGAAATAAATAAAAATAATTGAAATTGTAGGAGTTGGTCTTCTTCATTGCCTACAAATAGAAATCTAACAATGAGTAACCTAATTATATCAGCTTGTTCCTACAATTTACATGATTCACATGATTTCTACAATGTACATGATGTAGCCTACCGTCCAACTGGTGATCTATTGGGTCAATATTGGCCAAAACACAGAAACTAATTCCCTATGGTTTCAAGGAAGATGGGAAACTGAACAGTCTATTAACATTAACCAAATAATGCCAATACCAGTTACAGTTATTTGACTCTTTGGTTTAAATCAAAGCAAGAATGGTCAAATTAAGGTTAAATAATATAATCATTTAATCATATTGCAAATGAATGAAATCAATGAAGGTTAACTCTTAGGCCTACTCTACCATGATTATTGTAAACCAGAGATAGAAAGCAAGAAGTGAGGAAGAGGAGTAGGACAAGCCAGAGCTGATCGAGGAGAAGGTCTCAGGAGATCAATCATCCACAGAACAACGCTTCACAATTCCTTTTAATACCCAAGAACAACTACAATCTTGACCCTTGCTTATCAACATGACTAGCAATGCTACAGTAAGATACACAATGAGATGCATGTGCCATCAAGTTGAGACTCCATCCAGTAACTCCATCATTTACCATATGAGAGGTGGGGGCAGGTTGATAGCCTTACAAGGTCAGCCTTTATTCTTCTACCCTAAGTAGGCCTACACCATCTCTTGGTCAGTTTTTGGCACTTTCTTCATGAGGTACAGTTTGTACAACTCATTTATTTGTAACTATAGGAATACATGAGATTACATTACCTACATTTCACAGTTCCACATGCAAAATACACCTGCCATTAAATGAACATCTCACCGTATAGCATCCATGCTCTGTTCAACAGGATTAGTATGTGCAAATCGTTTTTTATATTAATTATTCTCATAATGTCAGTGTAACTGACAATTCCGCACAAGCCTGTAAATAATAGTACATGGGGAGAGAACTAGTAGCCTAGCTACCACATAATTCTCTGCATCCATTTCTGCAGCAGCATTCAATGTCTTTTTGTCATAATCATCATCATCATCTTTTGATGAAAAGCATTCTGTTGGGGGAAACTGCTTGAAATAGGTACCAATTGATATTCACAAGGTGACGTCGAGGCTACAATCACAAGCGTAAGCAGAATATGCATTACCTGTTCGTAGTATGTTTTTATATTTAATAAAACATTGAACATGCTATTTTATTAAGTCCACCACCTTTTCTCCTGTAATATTAACGGACAGTGGGGTTAAATGTTCAATGTATGGACTGGCTATTACATTCAAATCTATGCTCGGCAGCAATTGTCTCCCACGCCACTTGTATGCTGCTACAGCCGTGTTGCTTTTTTTTCGTAATATGTGCTCGACCATAAACACATAATAAAACTTGAATCTGAAGTTTGGCGAAGTCGGACCACGTTTTTTGTCGCCGGGTGTCAGGGTTAATCTCAGAGTTTGTTAAACCCGCTACCTGGAATACCCCCCTGGTATACGGTGTGTGTGTGTTTGTTGGGGAGCACTATAGACTAATGTCAGTGGTAGTTGAGAGAGGGAGATGGACAGAGTGGGAGAAACTCAGAGAGAGATAGAGGGACGGAGAGGGAGATAGAAAGATGGAGAGGAGGAAGGGGCTAGTTAAGACTACAGCCGGTGGTGATATGGTGTGCTTAAATGACTAAAGGTGTCAATATCCCCCATTGGGACCCAGAAGTAAGGCTGCAAGGATCAGCTTTACAGTGTGTCAGAAAATCAATGGGATAGTGTATCCCTGCTACAAACAAGCCACACGATCATTGAATATCAATCTCACTGGATTGCTATTCGCCAAGGATAGCCGCTGTGAGTAAGGGTCTATCTTTCACAGCTTCTAAGTGTGTTGGTATTGGTAGAGTTGAAAGAGGTGCATGTAACAGTTTGAAGACGATCTCTGTGTCATAGTGTGCTTGTGAGTCTGTTTGTCAGAGCCAGCAGGGGGCAGTGTAGACTTGTTATTTGGGTGGGTGGGGGGTCCATCATCAGGAGGGATGAAAAGGAGGGCAGAAGAGAGGGGAGAAAGGGGGGAGGATGAGAATAAAGGTGGTGGTCCGGTAGTGAGAGAGGAGATGGTACCTTTCCAATGACATCGTTGCGGCTGAGTTTGTCCTTGTCCATGACTGTGATGATAATGGTGGTCTCCCTCAGCACATGGGCAGGCACGTCGAAAGGGAAAGACTCGTTGAAGACGGGGTTCAGACAACGCTTCATCACAACAGTCTTCTTCTTCTCCACACGCTTATCCTTATGCATCAACCACACTTTTACATAGGGGTCTGACAGGGAATGAGGGAGGAAGAGGAGGACATGAGGAGAGAATGGAAGGAAAGTGGAAAGGAGGATAACGTTTAACAGTTTAAACTGTTTAACAGGGAATGGCATCTGACAATTTATTTAACGTGAAATCACAGAAAATGTGCTTCGGCATCAGCTACTGTGACAGCATGTGTGTGGGTGTATGAAGTAAAATAAGAGTGGGTGTGTACCAGAGGTCCCTCCGATGTCCATGGCTTTGAGGTTCCGGGCTTTGATGATGCTCACACTGATGGTGTTGGCTGTGGGGTTGTAGCACAGGGACACCAGCAGGTCTCCTCGACTCCCCTTTCAAACACACAAGGACATACAAACACACACAAACAACAACAAAGAGTTAGAGTTAACTTCAAACATCCTTATTTGTGTATTTTCTTTCCTGCAGGTCTGGACAGGTCTGAAATAACCTCAAGTCACAACCCACCCCTCCTTGTTATCCCCTCCCCGTGCTTACGCTGCCATCGCTGCAGGGTTTGAGCTCTTTCCAAAAGGTCTGCATGTTGGCCAGGTCCAGCTTGTTCAGGGGGATGGACACCTCTCCTATGGGGTCGTTCCTGCTGAACCGGTCGTAGTCTAGAACCTGCAGGTACAGGGTCCTCTGGACCACCTTCTCATAGGGGAATCCTGGGAAACATACACACAGGTCTTGTCGTGTGTGTATCTTTATGAGTGTGTGTGTGTGTGTGTGTGTGTGTGTGTGTGTGTGTGTGTGCGCGCGTGTGTGTGTGTGTGTGTGTGTGTGTGTGTGTGTGTGAAAGAGAGACAGTGCCTAAGTATATGTGTTACATAGAGTAACAGATCGAACACAAGAACAATCTTGTGTGTTTCTCTGTGACTGCTGTCACCTTCGAACAGGAATGTCTCATTCCAATGGGGGTTGAGGTTCTTCCTTTTGACCTTGGTCTCCAGTTTGTGCTTCTTGTCGGGCAGCAGGTAGAGTTTGACGAAGGGGTCTGATGTTCCAGAGAAGTCTTTGGCGGGTAGATCCTGGCCCTTCAGAATCTTTACCGTCAGAGTGGAGTCCTGGAAATTGTAGCCCGCGCTAAACTGGATCCTTCCCAGCTTCTCACACACTGGACCCTCATGTCCATCATCCTCTGAACCTGGAGATACCTGAGGACAGCACAAAGACGCTTTTATTAATTTTTTTAACCTTTATTAAACCAAGAAAAATCTATTTTATGGGAGTGTCCTAGCCAAGACGGGCATCAACAAACAAATACACAACATAGGGAAATACAAAAACACCAGTAAAAAGATTAGCAATTTTAAAAGCATTGACAACTAGATTACAACTAGATTACTAGGCCTACTTCCAAAGTTATTAGGAATTAGATGTTGGTGGTATAGGTTACAAAAGTGTAAAAAGGCACAGTATAGGTGAGGGGTGTAATGGGGTGAAGATTTGTGATACCAAAACAAGATGAATGTTAATATCCATTTACTCATTAGCTCAACCTCCCCTATACCAAGTTTACATTTTATATCTTAGTCTCTGCTAAACAGATGTAAAGTGTAACTAGGTTGCAGTTCCTATGTAACTACAAAGTCGTTACTATAGGTATTGCTGTGTAATTGCTGTGTATAGTCTCTGTGTATAGTCTCTCTCATATATATTATTGGGTGTGCTTGCCTTAAGCAAGGGTACAACCTTTGTTCTCTCACATATCTTATTAGTGTGTTTGCTGACAAGCAAAGACACTCTTGTTATTGTTGGAATGCTGCTTCAGCATTCCAAGTATTGTTCTTTGAATCTTTATTCAAGCATCTTTTTCTGTTTCTTCATTGACACGTTTCAGCGCCTTCAAATCTTCAGCTATTAAAACTGTTCAGCTATCAAAAAAATCAGCAGTTTCAGGCCATGGGTGCTATGACTTTTCAGCTTTGTACCTCTTATGCTTGAATTAATATAAATCAATATTCATCATATTTTTTACATGGTTTTCCAATGGAGTTTTCTTTCAAATCCTTTCAAACTTCTTAAAACGTCTTCAACTTCCAAATCCTTCTTCTTCCTCAATCTTTCAGCTAGAGCCACCATTTAAACTTAAAAATGTTGACTAAACACTAAACTATTTTTAAATAATTCAGCTTTTTGATATCTATTCAACTTTTTTCAATATCACTGATTATGTTTCATGAGTTTTTCAAACCGTTTCTGAGATTTACATGGGTGTGTACGTGAAAGCCTAGAGTGCAGACTGAAAAGCTTAGAGTGGAGGGGAGCTTCGGATGTTGTTGAAAAAATATTTCTAGATTGCCAGCATTGCCACAATTTTCGCTCTTCATGCTTCGTTTTTGGATCAATAGATAGCTAATGTTGTGTTGGTCGTAGACAGCTGTCTGTGGAATCCAACGGACTTACACATTTGTTCAGAGCCCCACGAAAGCGAGACATAGTCCAACTCTCGCCCCATAGAGTCCAATGCAAATCTGATGAGAAATTCGTCAGAGAAACCCCCCCAAAACACGATTTAGAAACTGCCGGTAGAGTCGTATCTCTGACCGCACAGACATATAAAGGACATCTCTGGTTTTGGCAGAGTCTTGGGTCTCGGAAAATATCCTTATTTTTTGGATTGGACGTATAGTTTTGCGTTTAGGTGAACATTTTTGAGGTGTGGATTCGAGGTACAATTAGCAATATTAGCTGCCCCATCACCGTGGCAACCACACAGCTGCTGCAAATGACCAACGGAAAAAGCTGATATTCTATAATGGCCACTAGATGGCGATAAACTGCCAAACCAATTTTTTATGCTTGCCAGGGACAGAACAGCTATACTATCCCAACTATAATTTCAGCTGTTAAAACTATAATATTCTTGTTACGACTAGCTAGCTAGGCTAGGCTACTTCTTCTTCTGTTTAACAGTTCGGCTTTTAGCTTCACTCGCATTGTATTTAAGCTCTTATAGCTTTGTAAGATGATGCAGTTCAGCTTCCACTGAAATTCTATTTCTTCGATTGCTTCACAACGTCCAAACTTACGCTCCACGCTTTTTATTAACACTGGTTTGCAAGGAACGTAAATAATCGTATTGTTTTGTAACTTTCCTTCTAATGCCGAGTAACAGTCTAGCTAGAGTAATTTGCTCAGTAAGGTATGTTGATATGTATTTGAAACGTATTTGAGACATCCCAACCTAGAAAATCTTCCACCAGACAGATAAGACACAGTTCAGCTTCCACACTGCCTCTTTTGTGCGACTCACACATTTTTTTAATGAATTTAAGCTTGCAGGTATTTTTCTAATTTCTGTTTTTTTAACCATTTAAGAAATGTATTTCAGATTTCAGCATTCCAACGCATTTTCAGCAGGAAATGCTCTTTCTATTTACGTTTTACTTATTATTTATTTTCCTCCCACTTTTTTCTGCCCCCTACTAGTTTCACACCGTTTAAGCTAGAAACACCGTTAAAAGTTAACTTGATTTAGTCTGAACTGATTTAGTGTGATATTACTTTTCTCACAGATAAAGGCCAATTTATACTTATGTCGCAGACACTTTTGAAAAGGTCGCCGACGAAAACAAAAAAGTGTCGCTCAGGCTGCTGAATTTATACTTCGGCAAACCGTCGCCTGTGCTCAATGTTCGCGTGACACTGGACGTTCTGACGTAGGCGGACGATGTCAACTGAATTGTTTTATAAAACGGCAGAGAGGCATTATAGAGGTGAGGATATTTTCTCGCTTGCTCCGCCAATCTTTCCTCCATCAAAACATCTGTTTTTTATATGCGTTTATGCTGTTGGAAATCAGCTGTTAGAAAACAGCTGTTGAGCGCTAGCTGAAAATTCAAACAATGACGACGCGTGAGGTCTATCTAGCCAATCACACTTGCGCGACACTATGTGACGACATCAGCGCCAGTAGAAATTTCTCCTTGTAGGCGACACTTCCAAGCGACGGTTTAAAAGTGTCGACCGTGATGTCATTTCTGTCGGCGACCTTTTCAAAAGTGTCGGCGACCTAAGTATAAATTGGGCTTAACTTTTAAAGTTTTTAAGTTATATAAGTTGAAAGTGCTTAAAAAAATGAATGGGTTTCAATGGTTCAGAATGTTCAAGTCAAATTCAATTGTGACGTCATGCACTGACAACTGTTTCTCACCGAGTCAATTTTCTACACTGTTTAACACTTTCTTTCTTGAATATGCAGACTTTTTCAAATAATATACTTGAACTGTTTATACCATTTTGAAGACAAGATGTAGGGCTTTCTAATGATGTAAATATTTATATGATTACGTTAGGCAAATCATCCTTTATCAAGACGATTTCACGGAGCCATTCTGACAAAAATCTCCTGTTTTAGAAAACCTCATTTTTAACCACTTTCAGTCAAGGTACAGAGGACAGGTTAGAGTGTATTAAATGTGCGTAATTTGGTCATGAATTCATAACAGAAGACAGATTTAAGATAGACTATTTTGTTTAAAAGCTATGACCACTGAAGTGATGAGTGGAAACGCAATTCCTCTCATAATCGAGACTAGCACGTTCGCTCTCCATTACTAAAAACGGTTCGACTTTGTCCACAATCGACCAAATTGGCCAAACAAGGTATGTACATTGAGCTTAAAGTGTACATAATCTAGCTAGATCATTTTTCTTTAAGCAAGTTTCACTTTCTGAAAGAATCAAGGCTCAACACTGTTATAGCTGACCGTCACGAACAGCTAAACCGGGGTTCACGAAAGGCTTACTGCAGCTGGCCATACTACGAACAAATGCTTCGTATCTGAAAAGTTTGTACTTTTAATTGACGATATTGACAACAGACAACAGACCGTTTTCAATTTGAAGCAGAAGATCTAGCTTACTGTAGGAAATCTCCCATTGCATCCTCTCTCTAACTTCTCCTCCGTCTTGAACCTGAAACCTGGGTTGTGTCTACTACCGCACACTTGTGCACTTCGAGCACTTACTTTCAGTGCTTAGGGCGCTTACGCTGAGAAACCAAAAGAATTCAGTGCACTGAAAGTACCCGGATGATGCACTGCAAACGGTCAATAAATGAAGTGTCCGACGATGGACACTACTCGCCATAAACGGGCGCCATCTTGGCTTCGTAGCGGAAGAGGAGGAGTCCAGTGACAGAAATACAAGCGGGTTTGTTTCGCGGGTTTAGTTTCTCGGGTGTCGCGAGCAGATTTGCGTACGTCACTTCCCGCTAAGTGGGTAAGTAAAGTGTTCCAGTTTAGACAGCACTACTCAGCAACTGAGTGCACTGCAAATGTAAGTGCACTACATTGCAGTGCACTACATTGCAGTGTACTTCATTAAGTGCGCGGTAGTAGACACAGCCATTGTACGACCAGAGACACTGGCTGTGTCTACTACCGCGCACTTAACGAAGTACACTGCAATGTAGTGCACTGCAATGTAGTGCACTTACATTTGCAGTGCACTCAGTTGCTGAGTAGCGCTGTCTAAACTGGAACACTTTACTTACCCACTTAGCGGGAAGTGACGCACGCAAATCTGCTTGCGACACCCGAGAAACTAAACCCGCGAAACAAACCCGCTTGTATTTCTGTCACTGGACTCCTCCTCTTCCGCTACGTAGCCAAGATGGCGCCCGTTTAGGGCGAGTAGTGTCCATCGTCGGACACTTCATTTTTGGACCGTTTGCAGTGCATCATCCGGGTACTTTCAGTGCACTGAATTATAAAAGTAAGTGCTCGAAGTGCACAAGTGCGCGGTAGTAGACACAGCCACTGTATTACGGCAAGCTCCGGTCACTTTCTTTTCTCTCTCGAGGCATCGACAACACAGCTGACAGGTTAGGCTCCCCCTGTCAATACACATGCTAGAAAGAGTTTTGGCTTGCTAATGTTGTTTCTAATGTTGCTAATGCTCTGACATTATGATTCCACTTCGGATGCCATCAAGCGGGATCTCTGGTTGTAGTCAGTCCATCAGTAACCAATCAGCATTCATTAGCAGAATGCTAGCGTGTTATGGGCAACAACGACTCACCTTGTAAGAAATCGAAAGGACATAAGTACTCGTTCATCCAATTTTCGACCTATAATCCATGTTGAACATGCAAAAACTACAATAAAATCTGAGATTTCTCAACGACAATCAGGTGAAAGAGAAAAATGTAGCCGTTTAGCTCCATAGACTCCCATTCATTTTGCACTCGACCGCGATCACTCCCAGTGGAACTCTGGTGGAACTGCAACAGAATTCGGTACAATGGGGCTTAATGATGAGTGGCAAGGCTCTCCTTAAACAGGCTCTGATTAAGTATTCGATGCCTTTTAAAATTCAAAACATTATGGCACTGATTTGCTTCCATACATAAGAATCTTAAGAAGTGTACAAGTGTAACTCATACTAAGGGGCTAAAAATGTAAAAGATTTAGAATGAAATAAAATATAAAATGGCTATAGTACAAATAGGGTAATATGGCAATATTGAACCTTCATACTGCTGACATACTTTTGTCTGCTATGATATTGATAACTTCAAAATTTTTTCTGTTTCTCAGTCTTTCATTCTTTAATACTTTTTACGCTTAAACATTTATGAAAGTCAATAAGATACTCTTTTCATCACACTTTTTTTCTCCTTTTTCAACAGTTAAAAAAATATCGCAATGCATAACAATGACAGATATAGGCCTACTTTTAATACTTTTTCTGACCATTTTGTTTTAAAAGCACATACCTCTTTTAAAATCTTTGTAAAACCTTCTTTGTTATTCAAGCCATCAAAACAAAATAGTTTCAACTGCATTCAGCAAACACACACATTTTAATTAGGAAATGTACCTTTCTAGTTATTATTATTTTTGCCCCCCTAAGGATCTGTCAATATTTGGACTATTTTCGTCGGTGTCAAAAGTTTTGTCTTGGTAGAGATTGCACGGTTTAGGCTGAACAAAAGTTCACACGTCAGCACGACGCATGGATACAACGTGCATAGATGTGCTGTTGCACAGCGAGTATCGTATCGTGCAGTGGTGTACTAACAGCATCATACATGTACATTTAAGCAAATCAAGGCTTGCATGTACAGTAAGTAATGTCACATTAAAGAATGTATTTAAACTCAAGCTTGTGTGGTGCGTCGCTGGCTTCAGTGCCACAGCCTAAACTTTATGTCAAAAGAAACATTCTCGTTTCAGGCGCTTTCAAACAATCCCCTCACTCAGTGAAGTTTGGCTAGCCACCGCAACTAGCTTGCTCATAGCAAACTTTTTTTGAATGAGCAATTTCTCCCTAAAAAGATATTTAATTTAATATTTAAGTTTTTGGGGGCATATTTTCAGTTAACAGATACTGTTTGAATCGCGATTCCATCTGAAATACTACCGGTGACAACGTTACAGTAGCTTGTTTCAAAGGGGGTTAATGAAAATGAATTATGCAATATGAGTGGGCTAAATGCTTTAAAAAAGTAACTAGAAGAGAAAAACCTAAGGGGACGGACCCACCTGCAACCGATGCAAGCAAGCACACCCTACAATTTCCCCAGCATTTCCCCAGAAATGGTACCCTCTCTAGTTGGGTGTGCTTGGCCTTCGGCCCAGACAGCATTTTCACCCCAAGTGCCTCTAACTACCCTTTCCAAGACTGAAAATATCATCATTAAGCAGATTCATGACTTCTAGAGCAGGCATGTGGCCCACATAACTACGTACAGCTCCACTCCCGACCCCCAACACACACACCTACTCAGTCACACAAGCACACACACACACTTCCTAGCTCTCAGTACACTGTTCCACTGATAATTACCCATCAACTCTTTTCTGAATGAAGCATATTCCTGTGACTTCTTGTGAACTCTGTAATTAGCCTGTTTGAGGAGGCGGCTTTGTCACAAGTAAGGGGACCTCTGTATTGGCCCTTCCGTTTGTCCAAGAAGGACAAGTAATAGGCTAGATCAGGGGTTTTCAAAGTGTAAGACAGTGAGCCTCCCTTGAGAGAACATCAAGTCACCGGGGCCTCCCCCATTTTAACGGGGTCATAGAATGATTTTTTGGGCATATTTCACACTGTTCCTTAAGGTCTCCCAATAGGGTATCTAACATTGGTTGGGCTGAAAATGTTCCGGGTGCTGTTCTATGCGCCCTAATGCACCCTGTGAAATAGCCCTGGAATAAAACAAGAGGGTTTCTTCTTTCTATGGTATGCTCATGAATATATAGATAAGCTGCGCGCTGATTGGTTGGTTTACAACGAGTGAAGCTGCGGAGCGAAGCGCAACATGGCCAACAGTAAGCCTACTTACCAGGGGTGAAAGTAGTTTTGTTTTCTTGGTGGTACTATGATGCAGGTTTAATGCGCGCGCGAAGAAAATTTCACTTAGCCTAATTATTTATTATTTATTTATTTGTATATTTACTGTATTATAGTCTACTTATCAAGCATTCACTAGGACTTCTTATCACTCTAGTATCACTCTTTAACCCACCTGTATCTGTTTTTGCCTGTCTAAATGTCACACGTGATATTTAACCTCTTCTGGGTCCAAGCGCTCCGCTCGTCCAGATCTAATAACAATGGCGGAACCTGTTAATTTATTTACGATCACGTCCTACTTTAGTGATGCACCCTTGCTCACACAGTTTGTCATTGCATTTTATTTTTAACCAGTCGTTGTCTTGGGGCCCCAATCCAGCTCGGCGCCCCAAGCAATTGCTTGTTTTGCTTGCCTTGTCGCGACGGGCCTGTGCGTGTGTCGGAATTTCTTACCGGTACGGCGTACCGGCCAGTACCGGCTTACTTTCACCACTGCTACTTACTGAAACATCGAAGGTGGAGACTTGAAATAAAAACGTACAAATAAACCTATTGTGTCTGCACAACACTGTTTTCAACAGATTGACAAGACATCATTTGAAATGATAACGTTAGCGTAAGGGGTCCCATTATCGTCCACCGAAAATAGTTATGCCAACTTCTCCTTTTTTCGGTAAAATGTTAGCTCCATTTCCTGTTTCCTGAGAGATTAAATGACATTAAAATATGTATATATTTTTGTGTATTCTATTCCATACATCTACGTAATGATTATTTTCCAGTAAGCATATATTTTTATTTTTTTGAATAATTAAAAAATATATATTTGCCGCCACCCCTGAAACGCTTTGCCGCGCCTCCCCTGAAACTCTCTGGCGCCCCCCAGGGGAGGCGCGCCTCACACTTTGAAAACCTCTGGGCTAGATGAAACAGTGATAAAAGACAGACTAAAAGAAAATATAGTTACCATCAGCATGTCACTGGTGACGGAGTTGGCAAGGTCCGACACGGAAGAATTGGCGTCATGTCCAGGGCGTCGGCCTGCGTCGTCGGGAGTTTGTCCCTTAGGGCTGCAGCCAGGCTTGGTACCAAGGCTCTTACTGGGGGGGCAACAAAACACACAGTCAGCGAGACAGGGTCATCGTTTGGGAGCGGGCTACTAAGAAGAGCAGAGCAGAGGAGATGAGGAAGAGGCCTAGAGATTCTGGCTTAGCTCTGCACAAGAGAGACAGTAGCCACATGGACACACACACACATTTCCTTCAAAGTTACTAAACATGTCATACAATGTGACTGAAAAAAACAAGCGAAGCGCCTGGAAGTGTCCGGAAGCGTCACGATCGACTACGACTGGCTCAAGGCTGTTCACACCAGACGCGCATTTCTCCGCGCCAGTCACCAAGCCTTTCAGCTACTCTGAGCTTTCCTTTTTCACATGTAACGCTGACATGGTACATAAACATGGCATAGGCTATATTTAGGAAACATGTTATTCGAACAGCATCCTAGCATTGATCTTTCTCTACCTTGTCCTTGTAAAATGGGTGCTGGGGGTCATACAACAACTTCGAGAATGAATTTTATGTTGTCCATCTCCTTACATTTCTCGCAGATTTTCGACTTGGGGGTTCTCTCTCGATAGGCTATGTCTGCACGCATGTGTGTTGTATAACTACGGGCATGATGGCTCAACAGATCAATCGGTTTATTTTCATTCGTTTTTATCTGGGTAACCACATGGAACGGCCGTTCATTACCAATTTTTTATTGTGTAGTTAGGTATAGGGTGAATATTGGTAAAGTAGCCTACGTAGGCCTCCAAAGTAATGTATTTAAAAAGTCTACAACTTTTAATGTCCACTGTAGTCTATAATTAATGGAGTTATGAATCTTCATTGATCTCCCGATTCGATTATAATGTCAGCGATTCGATATCTCGATGCATCAAATAAATGCTTCTATTAAAGCCATATGGGATTTGACTTGACAGAATGCATGAAGATACTGTATAGTTCAATATAATACAGTTTTCTATACTAATGTAAGGTATTGATGTTGATCAGCAGAGAAATAGTTCGCCAAAGACGTTGAACTTCATAGACGTTGAACATTCTTTAGGCTTCAAATCAGCTGACGTCGCTAAGCAACGGAGTACGCTGGGGTTGAAAAGTGACTGGACTACTTGCGGAGTGCTACGAAAGACGCGAATCCGAGGCAAAAAGGCCACTTCCCTTGACAGCGGTCAATTATACATAGCAACGGTCAGTTATCGAAAAATAATTGACCGCAGAACGTTGGGAAGCCCCATTCAAGTGAATGGGGCATTCTACAGCATTAAGAACTAGTACGACTATTTTCTTCCCCTTCCGGTCAGGTTCACGTTCATTTTGAGTTTAAAATTCTTCATATCAACAGTGTACAGGTATAAATAAATACAAGGAAATCATATTTAATAGCCTAATTGGCCTACATTATTCATAAATCGTCAAGCGATGGTAACTGAACATTTTCCGCTAGGCCTATATCCGAAACTGTTTCCATTTTTTTCCAGAATCGATGAGGAATTTCTAAAAACTGGATGGACATAACATTAACCCATATTATTGTGGAATTATCAAGGAGACTTTCGTGTTTTGGGGTTGAAAATTCTTCGAGGATATAAGAAAAATCTTCCGTATACTACCCTGTGCGTCCGCATCCGACGCCTAGGGCCACGACAAAGCGTCGGTATTGGACGGGAAAACGGGGTTTTATATGGCTCTGGGATCACTATATGAAAGCGGCGATTGAAATCTACTGCCCTTCTGCTTTGGGATCACTAGGCCTATATGAAAGGGGCGATTGAAATCTACTGCCCTTCTGCTTTGGGATCACTATATGAAAGGGGCGACTGAAATCTACTGCCCTTCTGCTTTGGGATCACTAGGCCTATATGAAAGGGGCGATTGAAATCTACTGCCCTTCTGCTTTGGGATCACTATATGAAAGGGGCGACTGAAATCTACTGCCTTTCTGCTTGTCTAAGACCCAGGGTGGCTCATTATTAACACACACGGCTTAGCATATCACTAGTCAAATCGAGTAATTCCAACCTTCTAAACTACTGGTAGGACAGGAGGTGCCCTACTACTTGATTCAAATGGGTGATTTTTTGTGATTTACTGCGATCTAATCGACTGATACATACTGTATCGGATCGGGTGATTTAAGAGCCTACGTCTGAAGACGCAGCGTTTTTTCAAGTTCATAGTCGTCTCATTATGTTGATAACTTGATCTTTCATTTGTTTTCTTTATTCAACCCTTATTTAATCTAATAGTTTAACAGTCCAAATTATTGCCAGAATGTGTGGTGGTTCATGTGTTTACTGTATGCTTTGCGTCATGTCAGGATAATTACAACGGAACCGCATTAATAAAAATAGATTATCCGGATATCCGGTATCCTCTCCGGGAACCATCACCTTACCGTGGTGGAGAGGTTTGTGTGCCCCTGTGAACCTGAGAGCTGTGTTGTCTGGAGCCTAGTGCTCCTGGTAGGGCCTCCCAAGGCAAAGTGGTCTCAGATGAGGGGCCCGACTAAGAATGGTTCACAAAGACCTCATGGAAGATCATTTAAGAGGGAGAGTGACCCTGCCCGGAGGAAGCCCGGGGCCCCCGTCTGGAGCCAGGCCCAGAAAGGGGGCCCGCCTGCGAGCGCCTGGTGGCCGGGTCTGCCACGGGGCCCGGTCGGGCACAGCCCGAAGAAGCTACGTGGCAAACTACTCCTCTAGTACTGATGGGCCCACCACTCATCAGAGGAACCGCTGGGGTCGGGTGCGCTGCCAAATGGGTGGCAGTGAAGGGCGGGGACCACGACGGACCAGACCCGGGCAGCAGAGGCTGGCTTTGGGGACGTGGAACGTTACCTCGCTGTGGGGGAAGGATCCGGAACTGTTGCGGGAGGTGGAGCGCTACCAGTTAGATCTGGTGGGGCTTACCTCCACGCACAGTCTTGGCTCTGGAACCGTACTTCTGGACAGGGGTTGGACCCTATTCTTCTCTGGAGTTGCCCAAGGTGTGAGGCGCCGGGCCGGTGTGGGGATACTCACGAGCCCCCGGCTGGGCGCTTCTACGTTGGAGTTCACCCCGGTGGACGAGAGGGTCGCCTCCCTACGCCTCCGGGTTGTGGGGGGGAAGACTCTGACTGTTGTCTGTGCGTATGCACCGAACAGCAGTTCGGAGTATTCGGCCTTCTTGGAGACCCTGAACGGAGTCCTGCATGGGGCTCCGGTAGGGGACTCCATAGTTCTGCTGGGAGACTTTAACGCACACGTGGGCAATGATGGAGACACCTGGAGAGGCGTGATTGGGAGGAACGGCCTCCCCGATCTGAACCCGAGTGGTCGTTTGTTGTTAGACTTCTGTGCTGGTCATGGTTTGTCTATAACGAACACCATGTTCGAACATAAGGATGCTCATAAGTGTACATGGTACCAGAGCACCCTAGGCCGACGATCGATGATCGATTTCGTGATCGTATCATCTGATCTGAGGCCGCATGTTTTGGACACTCGGGTGAAGAGAGGGGCGATCACCATCTGGTTGTGAGTTGGGTCAAAGGGTGGGGGAAGAATCTGGACAGACCTGGTAAGCCCAAACGGGTAGTGCGGGTGAACTGGGAACGTCTGGCGGAGGCCCCCGTTCAAGAGATCTTTAATTCGCACCTCCGGCAGAGCTTTTCTAACATCCCTGTGGAGGTTGGGGGCATTGAACCTGAGTGGTCGATGTTCAAAACTTCCATTGCTGAAGCCGCAGCGGGCAGCTGTGGTCTCAAGGTCTTAGGTGCCTCAAGGGGCGGTAACCCTCGAACGCCGTGGTGGACCTCGGTGGTCAGGGAAGCCGTCCGACTGAAGAAGGAGTGCTTCCGGGATATGTTATCTCGGGGGACTCCTGAGGCAGTTGCAAGGTACCGACAGGCCCGAAGGGCTGCAGCCTCGGCTGTGTCAGAGGCTAAGCAGTGGGTGTGGGAGAAGTTCGGAGAAACCATGGAGAAGGACTTTCGGTCGGCACCGAAGTGTTTCTGGAAGACCATCCGGCACCTCAGGAGGGGGAAGCGGGGAACCATCAAAGCTGTGTACAGTAAGGATGGGATGCTGTTGACCTCAACTGAGGAGGTAGTCGGTCGGTGGAAGGAGCACTTTGAGGAACTCCTGAATCCGACTAACACACACTCTATGTTGGAGGCAGAGCTGGAGGCTGATGGGGGATCATCGTCAATTTCCCTGGTGGAAGTCACTGAGGTAGTTAAACAACTCCACAGTGGCAAAGCCCCGGGGGTTGATGAGATCCGTCCAGAAATGCTGAAAGCAATGGGTGTGGAGGGGCTGTCTTGGATGACACGCCTCTTCAACATTGCGTGGAAGTCGGGTACAGTGCCGAAGGAGTGGCAGACCGGGGTGGTGGTTCCTATTTTTAAAAAGGGGGACCAGAGAGTGTGTGCCAACTACCGGGGTATCACACTTCTCAGCCTCCCCGGCAAAGTCTACTCCAAGGTGCTGGAAAGGAGGGTTCGGCCGATAGTCGAACCCCAGATTGAAGAGGAACAATGCGGATTCCGTCCGGGCCGTGGAACAACGGACCAGCTCTTCACTCTCGCAAGGATCCTGGAGGGAGCTTGGGAGTTTGCTCATCCAGTCTACATGTGTTTTGTAGATCTGGAGAAGGCTTATGACCGGGTTCCCCGGGAGATACTGTGGGGGGTGCTGCGGGAGTATGGGGTGACGGGGTCCCTTCTCAGGGCCATCCAATCTATGTACGCCCAAAGCGAGAGCTGTGTACGGGTTCTCGGTAGTAAGTCGGACCCGTTTCCGGTGGGGGTTGGCCTCCGCCAGGGCTGCGCTTTATCACCAATCCTGTTTGTGATATTCATGGACAGGATATCAAGGCGTAGTCGTGGTGGGGAGGGGTTGCAGTTTGGTGGGCTAAGGATCTCATCTCTGCTGTTTGCGGATGATGTGGTTCTGATGGCATCATCGACTTGTGACCTTCAGCTCTCATTGGATCGTTTCGCAGCCGAGTGTGAAGCGGTTGGGATGAGGATCAGCACCTCTAAATCTGAGGCCATGGTGCTCAGCAGGAAACCGATGGTTTGTCTACTACAGGTAGGGAATGAGTCCTTACCCCAAGTGAAGGAGTTCAAGTACCTCGGGGTCTTGTTTGCGAGTGAGGGAACAATGGAGCGTGAGATAGGCCGGAGAATCGGAGCAGCAGGGGCGGTTTTGCACTCGCTTTACCGCACTGTTGTGACGAAAAGAGAGCTGAGTCGTAAGGCAAAGCTTTCAATCTACCGGTCTATCTTTGTTCCTACCCTCACCTATGGTCATGAAGGCTGGGTAATGACCGAAAGAACGAGATCGCGGGTACAAGCGGCCGAAATGGGCTTTCTCAGGAGGGTGGCTGGCGTCTCCCTTAGAGATAGGGTGAGAAGCTCAGTCATTCGTGAGAAACTCGGGGCAGAGCCGCTACTCCTTTGCGTTGAAAGGAGCCAGTTGAGATGGTTCGGGCATCTGGTAAGGATGCCCCCAGGGCGCCTCCCTAGGGAGGTGTTTCAGGAGCGTCCAGCTGGAAGGAGGCCTCGGGGAAGACCCAGGACTAGGTGGAGAGATTATATCTCCACGCTGGCCTGGGAACGCCTCGGGATCCCCCAGTCAGAGCTGGTTGATGTGGCCCGGGAAAGAGAAGTTTGGGGTTCCCTGCTCAAGCTGCTGCCCCCGCGACCCGACTCCGGATAAGCGGTTGAAGATGATGATGATGATGATGATGATTATCCGGATATTAGAAAATAATTTCGGATAGGCCTACTATTCGAATAGTGAAATCAGTCAAAATCTCCATCCCTAACCCTACTGTACTGTTTATCCACACTAACCCATCATTTATCTGGTATTTACTCATTATCATTACATTTTCTTAAATAAATCATTGTGTATAATATTCGTGCATCTCTCGCGTTATCTGATCTGCTCTACTTTCATAGAATTTACTACTTAAGATTAGACTGATTTATTACGAAGGCTATACTATTCAATAAGGTTTCCTCTATCCCTTTAAACAAATAAGATGTGGTGCCCCCAAGAACTACATACTTTATTAGACATTAAGTATTGCTTATCTTAACCGTGTTCACCCCACTACAATAGCTATGCCAAACCTGTAGGCGGCAGTGTAATGTGAAGAATAAAGCCATGCAAACCAATCAGAATTCAAAAAAATCAACAACTACGAATAACACGATCGACTTCTTTTACCCTTCAGGCGCGAGGTTCAAATAAATGTAACGCAATTCACAAATAAATGACCCCATTACATTACTACAAACAGGACGCTCACATGACGTGGCAACCCGACTGAGGTGTGGACATTCTTGGGCCTCTGTTCTTACTATAGTTGTGTTGTTGAAGGCTTTGCCCAATATGCAGCACCCCTGCATCGGCTAACCTGCAAAGACACCTTTCCACTGGACGTCTGATTGTGATGCAAACTTTGAGTACTTGAAAGAGGTGCTCTCATCTGACCCAGTTGTCACCATGCCTGACTTCAATGTCCCCTTTAAGGCTTATACTGAAGCCTCCTTGGAAGCAGTGGGGGCTGTGCTGGCTCAAAACCGAGGATTGGAGAGAGTGGTGGTTTATGCCAGTCAGTCTCTCTCACCCACTGAACGGCGTTGGTCCACATTTGACAGGGAACTGTGGGCCGTACTGTGGGCTGTACGCCAGTTCAGACATTACATTGGGTCAGCCGCATTCACCATAATAACGGTTTATCAGCCAGTCAAGTGAATGCCGTAGGCACGGACGGAGAGCCAAGTGGGCCCGACACAGACTTCATGTCCTTAACTGTCCTGGTTCCCTCTGATCTTCTCACAGGAATACGGCCAGCGGGAATGGATGGTGATGCAGATGACCAGTCCTTCGTGCATGCTCTATCACATGATGGGATTGGCATGAGAGACCTGCAGTGGGCCGACACTCAGTAGCGGCTGGTGATTTTTTTGGGGGGGGGGCGCAGTTGGGCGGCGCGTTGGGGTCGTTACACAGAACTTTTTTTTTACATTAAATATATATGTATTAGCTATGTTGGATGCTGTCGTCCTCCTACTATTTCTTCAATTCCTAACGAATCTATCTCTTGACCCTGTATGTATGCTTGAGCAGCACTGGTTGAAGCCTGAAAATATTGTAAACAATGTTTGCATATATGCAGGTAGCAACGCTAGTGCTAAATAACTATTTTGCTTGTCGGCTAGTAGGGCTCGTGAGACAGCTCACCAAAAGAACGATGGGGAAGCCACTTGTCTAGCAGATTAAGACATGTTCGTAGGTACCTAGCGAAAAGTAGCCTCAACTTTCCTAGACTTAGCTACGATACTAATGCTGAAGGGTCGCTGATATCGCATAGCGTCTTTGCTAACGTGTGATGTTGTGACTGTGTGTAACACTGAATTACTCACTGAACAACCAGCTAACCAGCTCCGGTTACTTAGCATACAGGTTTGAGGAGAAGCTACGGGTGTACGTCCCGTAAGCCTACAGCCCATCCTTCTTTGCTAGCTATGTTGCTCTCGTAGATACGTGATAATTATATGGGATGTGAGGGAATGATAAAGGTCTCTGATTCAACGAATCAAATGTCAATATAAGTAAGAAACGATGTCATTGGCCAGGGGCGCACACTCGGCATCGCCCCTTTTTTCTGCCAATGAGAAGCCGTTTTTCTCAAATGTATGAAAAAAGTATGAGAGCTCCCATTGACTTCCATTTGGCCGGCGCCCCTCCAGGGGGGAGTGGCTTATCTCAGTGATAACGAATGGAAATATATTATATTTGGTCACATTTAAGTGGTTGTTGACAGGGACTTACGGTCTCCCACACACATTTAACGCGTTAACACAGTACATTTCTTGTTTAAATAGTTTGGTATATCATATTTTTGAACTTTTTTTTTGTGTTTTTTTTACGAAAAATTCTAGGAGGGGTGGCGCCCTTGCGCCCTCTATGGACGCACCGCCACTGCCGACACTGATATAGAGAAAGTGTTGGACTGGATAACTGAGGGGGGAGCTCGACCGCCGTGGGGAGACCTGAGAGGCAGCTCTCGATTGCTCAGGAAACTATGGACTGAATATCCCCGCTTCTCAGTTGTAAATGGACTGCTCTACTCTCTGTCAGGTGGTTGTGCCTCCCCCACTCATCCCTGAGGTGCTGCGACACCTTCATGGGGAGCACACAAGGGAACATCAGCAAGTCGCTGATTTACCTGAGCTGAATGAGAACAAGGAGAAAGGACTTGGTAATCTAAAATTGCCTGCCTTAATTGTAGCACGTTTTACAAATGCTTGCACATATACATGACGGTTGTTTGTAGAGTTTATTTCCGTTATTTTAAAGCATATTTAACCATTTTGTAGGCTAATGAACGCGATTATTCTCATTGCATGACAAAGTAGGCTAATTATAGCCTAATATAATTAGTTATAATATCGTGGCATGTTACGGCGTCATTGTTGGAATGCTGCTTCAGAAAAAATTCAGCAGTTTCAGGCCATGGGTGCTATGACTTTTCAGCTTTGTACCTCTTATGCTTGAATTAATATAAATCAATATTCATCATATTTTTAACATGGTTTTCCAATGGAGTTTTCTTTCAAATAATTTCAAACTTCTTTAAACTTCTTCAACTTCCAAATCCTTCTTCTTCCTCAATCTTTCAGCTAGAGCCACCATTTAAACTTTAAAATGTTGACAAAACCCTAAACTATTATTATTATTTTTATTTTTTATTATTATTTTTTTTGTTTTTTTTATGATTTATATTTTTATTGAGTTTTCAACATCCATTTTGCACAAACATACACAAAAAACAAACAAAACAACTGGATAGCATGTAACTAGACAACCTAATTATAGCCGTGGCCAATGAGAATATACATGAAAAAGTTATACAAGAAGTAAAGGAAGAAACATACACACAAATACGGTTGTATTAAGAAAACAGTAATACAAAATAAAAATAGAACAACAAAAAACAACAAGACAAACAGTAATGGTCATGTTAAATCAAATTAAAAAGCACCAAAAAGCACAGTACAAGAAAGGCAGCAATACACATTTAGAAACACTATGATGCTCTATCCTCCATGTAGGCGTGATAAAGCCCCCACTTCTGATGGTACTTGTCCACCCTATTAATCAGCCTAAATGACAACATTTCCAGCGCAGCTAATTTCCCCAATTGGAGGAACCACAGGGACGATGCAGGTAAAGTAGAGGCTTTCCAATTTGTTATAATGAGTTTTCGTCCTAGCATAAGTGCTGTTTGCACCCATTCAGCGTTAGATGGCGTTAAATCCTGTAGTACCATAGGATCCCCCAAGATATACAAATTTGGGGTGAAAGGGATATCATGGCCAGTAATTGTTTTAATATAATCGTGGACACTGGACCAGAATGATTGTACCTTTGGGCATCCCCATAGCATATGCACCAGGGTACCATTATTGACAGTACACCTCCAACACCCTGCATCGTCCCTTAACCCTGCTCTGTGTAGCCTGGACGGGGTCCAATAAACTCTATGCAATGTTTTAAATTGTATTAGTCTTGTTTTAAGTTCTCTCGACATTTTTTTTGAGTTTTTAAGGATCAGACTCCAGTTCTCCTCTGAGAAAGCAATATTAAGATCAGCTTCCCATGACAGTCTGAGGGCTGACAAATCATCCTCAGAGTTGAGAAGCAGTATGGAATAATATGCTGCTGCCTCATGACCCTTCCCAAAAATATCTAATATGCGATGCCAGATGTCCAAACTAGGGGGAGCCACAGAGGCCGAACCGAAGGTCTGTATCAGCAGATGTCTCAGCTGCAAGTAACACCAGAACTGATTTTGTGGGATATCAAATTGTCGTTTTATATTTTCAAATGATCTAATTATTCCCTCTTCATACATATCACCTAGAACTTTGATTCCTTTTCGGTACCACAGTTTCCAAAAGAAGGGTTCTTTGTCAATACGAAGTTTAGGATTAAACCAGATTCCTGCCTGTAAATGAAGATGGGGATTGACCCCGTGAACCTGCGCAACCCTCCTCCAGGTCCATTGTAAATGTGAGACAACTGGATGCTTGTTTACTTCTGAGGGCAACTTAGCTGTGATGAAGTGCACTGGGGAGAGTGGGTCACATAACCCGCTCTCTAAGGCAAACCAGGGTGGGGCTCTTTCTGGGGGCAAAAACCAGTGTGGCATATGTCTGAGACTGAATGCTAGGTGGTAAAAGCTAAGGTTTGGGACTCCCAACCCACCATGATCCACTGGCCTCTGTAGTGTCCGTAATTTTAGTCTTGGGCGTTTGTTATTCCATAGAAAAATGCTAGAAATTCTGTCAAATTGTTTAAAGTATGTTTGGGGAATTTTTACTGGGAGAGCTTGCAACAAATAGTTAAATTTAGGGGCACAAGTCATTTTTATCACATTGGCTTTGCCCCACAGAGATAGAAAAAGTGGAGCCCAGCGCTCCGTGTCAGTCCGAAAGTTTGCCAATAGAGGTTCAAAATTACTCTTGACTAAATCAGACAGATTTGGAGGAAATGTTATCCCTAGGTATGTTAAGCCTTTTTCTGGCCAGGAGAAATTGCAAGAGTGGAAGAGAGATTTAGGGCAATATGCTGTCAGGGGGAGTGCTTCTGATTTAAGCCAATTAACCTTATATCCAGATATTCCTGAAAAACTGTCAACTATTCTGAGTAAAGAGGGCAAAGAGTGTTCTGGCTCGGACACAAACAGGAGAATGTCATCTGCATATAAAATTAGCTTCTGGGCAGTTTGGCCTATCTGGATGCCTTTGAAGTCTGGGTCCTTTCGGATGGCCTCAGCTAATGGCTCGAGAGCCAGCGCAAAAAGAAGCGGAGACAGCGGGCAGCCCTGTCTTGTTCCCCTACCGAGGTCGAATGAGGGAGAAAACAAACCATTTGTGGAAACTGATGCTTTGGGTTGGGCATATAGAAGTTTGATCCAGTTAATAAACTTACTGCCAATTCCAAAGGTCTCTAGGGTAGAGAAGAGATAGTGCCACTCCACCCTATCAAAAGCCTTCTCGGCATCTAACGAGATAGCGGCTGTAGGGGAGTTGGCATTCTGTTGGGCCCACATAATGTCAATAAGGCGCCTAACGTTATCAGCAGAAGAGCGTGAGCGTATAAACCCGACTTGGTCGGCGTGAATCAAAGACGTTATGACCCTATCCAGTCTGTTAGCGAGGATTTTGGATAATATTTTGCTATCGCATGAAATCAGGCTAATAGGCCTATAGTTTTTACAGTCTAGTGGATCTTTGCCGCTTTTCGGAATGAGCGAAATAAGCGCCTCTGATAATGTTGGTGGCAACCTACCCTTCGCCAAGGCTTCATTATACATATCCAAAAGAAACTGGGCTAGTTCTTCCGGATAGGCCTTATAGAACTCAGCTGTAAACCCATCGAAGCCAGGGGCCTTGCCTGCTGGTAGATGTTTAATGACCCGTAGTATTTCCTCTTTAGTAATTGGAAGATCGAGATCTTCCATTTGGTTCTCAGATAGCGAGGGAAGTTTGAGGGGGGCAAGAAATGACATTATATTTTCTGTATCAGCTTGTGATTCAGAGGTGTAGAGTTCAACGTAAAATGTTTTAAAGGTTTCATTTATCTCCCTGGTGTTTGAAAGTAAGTTGCCAGTCTCATCTCTGATGGCTGGTATAGTACACATCATTTCCCTCTGTTTGATGTACCTTGCGAGAAGTTTGCCAGCCCTATCGCCTTCCTCAAAATATTTTTGTCTTGCCCTAAAAAGAGAAAATTCTGCTTTCTGAGAAAGTATAGTATTAAGCTTGTACTTCAACCTAGTCAGCTTTGTCAAGTTACCGGGGGACATGTTTTGTTCAAATTGAGTGTCGGCTATCTTGATTTGTTTTTCTAGGTCCAACTGTTTGGCCATACGTTCCTTCTTCTTAAAGGAGGCGTGTTGGATTACATGTCCCCTGATAAACGCTTTTAAGGCGTCCCAAGCAACTCCCAGTGATGGTGTAGAATGCAAATTTGTCTCTTTAAAAAGGTTAATTTGGGCTCTCAAAGATTCCCTAAAACTAGGATCCAACAAGAGGCTAGAATTAAACCTCCATCTGGGTGATCTTTGTGATTTGCTAAAGGGAACCATGTGGAGAAATACAGGTGCATGGTCTGATATTATAATGTTTCCAATGTTACTCGATATTGAGGAGGAGATCACAGAATTCGATACCAAAATGAAATCTATTCTAGAGAAACTCCTATGAGGTGAAGAATAAAATGTATAGTCCTTGCTAGATGGGTTGTGTATGCGCCAGATATCTACCAACCCATATGTTTTACACATATCCTGCAGGGCAATACAAGTCCTTGTATGACGTTGCGTAGGTGTGCTTGCGGTCTATATCGGATCATACTCATGAAATCCCCACCCATAATATTGGGAAGTTCGCCCATATCTATGAGCTTACTCTCCAGCAAACCAATAAATGATGGGTCAACTGTATTCGGGGCATATACATTAGCCAGTATAACTTTATGTCCCTGGAATTTCTGACAGTATAAAAACCATTCTTCCCCCCTCATCTGAGGACTGTTTGAGGCATTATAAACAAAGGCAAATGTTTGTTGAACTAAAATGGCCACTCCCCTACTACTCTTACTTCCACAAGAGGCAGCAACAAAACCGACCCAATCACGCTGTAGTTTTTGTGATTCCTGGGCTAATAAGTGGGGTCTCCTGTAGGAAGACAATGTCACATTTTTAGATTTGACAAAACTCAATACCTTTTTCTTTTTGATTGGATGATTAAGGCCCTTAACATTCCATGTCATAAAGTTTAAATCCCTATTGCTGGCTGACATAATTTTTGGTGGGTGTTAAACGTATTTAAATGCTGCAATTCCATGGCAAAAAAAAAGAAAAAAGGTGCATCATTACCATTAGACCAAACACACATAAACAAAAAAATATATATATAAAACAAAAATTAAACTTCAGATGACCTGTCGTCATCAGCTGGCATCTCCTGAACATGATGCCAGAAACACGAATTATTCTTTGGGACCGTGACCCTTTAACTTAACAACTGCTTTCCAGACAGAGAGCCACCCTGCGGTGACGTCATCATAGCCGCTCTCTCGGCACCACGGAAAACACGCACAGAGAGAGGGAAAGTAAGCGAAGTCAGATTAACTAAACATAATGAGCAAGCGTCAAGCCATATAATGTTTAACAATTATAAAAACAAAGCCTTAGCGTTTACCTGTCTCAAAAGCGAGGCTCAAACACCACTACAAAGAATAGACTATTACTATATGCATGAAGGAAAAACTACAAAATAGTACTAAATAAATCCAACCTTTTCCCCATATGTCCGTCGATTGGGCAATAAAACGTCCACTTAGTATTGTTCTAGGTCCCATCCTCCTTTTCGTAGGCTAAATTGGGGGGAGAGAGCAGGATCGCAGGAGGAAAGAAGGGTGAGTGAACCAGCTTGCACGAGAAAGTATTCCAAAACATTTTGTTAACGCCACAATCCGATGGCAACTTCACGGCCGTCTGGCCATATGCGTAAAGAGGAGCGCGTTGCGCTAACCCAGGGAGTGGATGTAGGCGCGTGCCTTCTTTGGATCATCAAATTCACGGCGACCCTCCGGCGCCCGGATGACGAGCAAAGCCGGGAATACCAAGGAGAACTTCATCCGTCGGTCATGGAGCAGTTTCTTGCATTCGTTGAAGCGCAGGCGTTTGTCAGTGACGATCTTGGAGTAATCGGGAAATACCATTACGTTATGCCCGTTCCAGGTAACCTTCCCTTTACGGGCTGCTTCCACGATGCGCTCTCTGTCCTGGAATCTCAAGAATCTGGCAAATAAGGGCCCTCGGTCTCGGTGTCTGGCCCGGTTCCGACTGACGCCTTGCTCCTATCCTGTGTGCTCGGTCGATCTCCAGCCTCTCAGCGAAATCGATGTTCCATGTTTTTGGAATATTATCACAGAGGAAAGCCCGTGCATCGCCGCCCTCGCCACTCCTCCGGGAAGCCGACAAAACGTAGGTTATTCCTCCTTTCCCTGTTCTCAATGTTATCGAGTTTGTTGTCTAAGCAGCTCGACCTCCTCTCTGGTAGCGGGGGGATTCTCTTGTAGCTCCTGATTAGCTTCCTCGAGGAAGGTTAGCCGGGCCTCGACGTGATTAAGACGCTCGGAGATCTCTGTAAGCTTGTTTTCTACTGCAAATGTGGACCTTTAATATCTTCCAGTTTCTTGTCTTGTGCTTCGGAGGTATCTTTGATAAGCTGGACATGTTGGCAAGCTCTCGCGCCACTATCCCATCGGTTGGCAGTGGGAGTGTGCTAGCTGCTGGCTCCTGTTGCGTAGAAGTGTCCGCAACGGCTTCATTAGCTTGTTCGTTAGCTTTCGGGCATAGCCATGGCAAAACTGACAGCAACTGCTGGTTATATATTTTTTTTTGGGCCGCTTTTGGGCATTTTGTCCTCCTCGATCACAGAGTATACTAAGGTCCGAAAAAATTGACTTTCGCAGTGTATTAAAAGTTTCACCGTCAGGCAGGCGGAAGCATGTCTTTCAA